>JAQGAK010003428.1:0-15170 GCA_034696945.1 Lipothrix lubbocki
TATTAATTTTTGTATTAATTTTTGTATTAATTTTTGTATTAATTTTTGTATTAATTTTTGTAATAATTTTTGTATTACTTTTTGTATTAATTTCTGTAATAAATTTTAATGAATAGGGTAAATAAATGAAATGAACAATTGAAATATTGTATTATTTCTGAATGAGTTCACGCCATCGACGTTAAAGCAACAATATTCAAATGAGTATGCAATATCACAGATTGTAAGGCGCATAGCGAGCATACGGGATAAAAATCTATTTTGTCGATAATGGTTTTCCTCTTAAATTTCACAAAGTCAAAACCTTTTGGCTTCTGCACATTTAAAGTGTATACATACTTTTGCCAGCAGCTTATACGCCTATGAAATTATTAGTAGCAACAATCCCGATGATTACATGAGCAAGGTTATTAGCTTCAAAATTTTGGGAAAATCGTTTGACTCTCCCATGTTCGTATGTATTATCACAATTATTAAACATTGTAAATAAAGGTCTGCTGTAAAAATCATTCCGCAAGCTAAAGTTTTCAATATGCTTTTAACGTGATTTCTTTAAGGTTCGCGGTGTACCAAAAATAGGTAGGTCACCTTGGACTCCACCCTTGAAGCAAATACTTGATTAAGAATCTAATCATGGTGGAGATTATTTCTTACTCTTGACCTGAAGAAAGTGACTTGTGTTTAAAAGTTGGATAATCTCAACTTCTAATAAAATTTAACCAATTTGTTTAACATTTACGACCGAATATATCAGTACCCTCTTTTGACAATCAGGAAGCTAACTAACTACACTTCCCAAAGGTTGTTTCCAGGCTTAGAGAATTCAACAAAACTGGGGTTAACACCATATTTACCGTAACAATCAAAAACAACAAATATTCATACCGTTATATTATTATGATATTATTAGAAAGGATGAAAATAATCAGAGACTGTTAAACATACAATTGTAAACCAGTATAGTACAACAACTATTAGCTAATCAATTCACTCAAATAAAATATAAATTCAACAATGAATAACTTTTATTACAAATTTTAATTACTACAATACTTTAGGCCAATCTTTTTTTCTTTAATTAATCTTTACACGGCATCACCCGAGTATAACTAGTGCATTGAACTGTTTAGCTATTGTGACAATACATTCAAAAAGCAATAAAAAATTAAGATGAACGAATTCAAGTTGCTATGGATATTTAAAAGGATTGTGCGAGCCTAATAATTATTTAATACCGCACACTGTAACAAAGAGGACCGTAATTGGAGAAAGAAAACAAAGAAGCATAAACATATTGGTTTTACCTTATTGGTGAGGGTTATGACAATATTCAATTTAAACGTTCGGATTGTCAACTTCACTCTCATAGAAACGCAACAAAAACACGATTTCTATTTGGAACAACATATCCTATTCTACTAGCTGTAAGTTTTAACGAGAGTCCTAAAGTTTCAAAACGATCATAATGCAAGCAGTAGAATTAAAAACTATAAGAACAAAACTTACATTGCATCAAGAACACACGATTATGAAGTATATGCAAGACGGATATATGCATAGTTCTAAGACTATGTTTCAATACTGTGCGTTTTTGTGCGTCATTCAGCTTATGAATTTGAATGAAAAATTAACAAATGGATTCAATTTGGAAGTCGTTGACAAAAAAAAACAATTTAATTTGCTGAGAATCAATAACGCAATAAGATTTACAAAGTGTTCGTATCTATGCCGGGATTGATGTTCTGCATTTTTTGCATAAGTGGGAATAAAAAAAGTGAAAATTAATATTATGATATAATCAAAAAAATTTAATCGGTTCGGCATTTTTCTAAACGTTGATTTTTAAAATGTATGTCATATTTCTGAATCGAAAAACGTTAGTGAATTAAGGAATAAAGTTTCTTCCGGAGTCTAAAAATTGGACTATTTTCGAAGTAGTTAGCTTTACCAACAAATAAACAAAAAGATGTCGAGACTGTTATCTACAATTAGCGTTTTTTGATAACGTGCATTTGTATTTTATGTTATCTAGGGCTGTCTATTGAACTACTAACCCTGTCAGTGGAGGTGGATTTAGGGTTTATTAGAGAATGCCCTTCGTTTAATCCTATTTAAAACGTCACCAACGTTATTTATTACGACCTTGTTATATTTTTTGTCGGCGTATTTCTTGCATTTACTAAAGTCTTTGATTTATTTATTATATTTTCGAACTTTCATTTGTTTACTTAAATCATTCAATCATAGAAATTTATTGTGTATATAGATTTTATTAGATTATTTTTATTATTAATTTTTACATCATATATACATATTTCTGTAATAATATTTATTATTTTTTTCATATTCATTTATCTTGTTATATACATTTATACATTTTTCAATCCATTGTTTCGATTTTTAATTAATAATTAGGATTTTATTTACAAGTGAAATTTTGCAATATTATTTATTTGTGCAATTTAATGATTTATAATGCCTGTATGCATTTTTAAACCTAAATAAGTATCTTTTGGCTTAATTTGGAAAAATTGTAAAAGTAGAGTTGGGATATTTTTCAGCCAATTATAGTACATTTTTATTATTTTATCCTATTACTATTATATTATTTTCCGGTTCGTAAAAAAATAAGTGTAACCGAGCATTACGTTTGTCAAAATGTTTATATTTTATGCTTACAAGTTATAATAATTCAGTAGTTCCTCGGAATATGTTTGCTCTTTGTATAAGCTTTCAGAATAAAATGAATCAAAATTTCAACTAAAGTCTGTCAGTCGTTGGGCGCAATGACTATTGGGCAATAAGAACAATATGAACACCTGTTAGGAATATCTGCAAAATCTACAGATAAGCACGTTTGTGCTTATAGTCGAAAGTTCAACAACAAAATTTCAAATATTGTAAATTAGTATGTAAAATGAAGTAATAAAATAGTTGCAGCTAAATTCACCCTTTTTATTAAATGCTGAATTAATTGCAAAAACGCAATACTATTATAAAGGTCAATACAAGGTATTTAATGAAGTCGATGCATATTCCTACAGATAGGAATAAAAACAAAATAATTAAGCGAATTTATGACCGTTGTACTTGCGGATACTGCACTCAAAATTACAAAACTTTTATGAATATTTTGACTTAAAAACTCACCAAACAAATTCAAATAATGACTGGAAAAACAATAAAAGTCCTAAACCTTTTACAAATTTGTCATCTCTGTTTGACCTAGCAACATTTTTCAAAAATGGCTGTTTCTGGATTTTATTAAGATTAAAATTTTGGTCACTATGACAATATTTATTTTGGCAACATTACCCACGATTCATGCACTTCGGTTTCAGATCATTGATCCGACGATACTGGACGATAAGCTTAATTTCTATTCTCGGATTTTTGCAACTGTCTTATACAATTGACATATAGTCAATAACAACTGCAATGGTTTCAATTGTCTTCGCTGACAACTGTGATCAAACCCTTTGGTACCACATTGAGTCGTTTAATTTAGTTTACAATCAAAACTCAAACCAATCAGAGGTGGTGAAGTTAAGTGGCGATTTTGTTTTTGCTAGTTGCATCTGACTTGTTCCATGGATTGAAAAAGTTCCTTCCATCAAAACTTGTACAACTTTGCAGCTAACGTTCATCAAAGATTATTTAATCCTTTAGATCAGCCAATGATTTACTTCCCAACACTGGGATTCGTCAACATAACTTCGAAGAATTTTTTAATATCTGGTGTACTTGCTGTCGATTAACATAAGGAAATTAAGCAGGATGTCGGCAGAAAAATTTTCGAAAAACACTTTGATGGCATTTTTAACAGAGCACAATGGATACGATTACAGCGTCAGAATTTTCAAAATGCAGGAATCTAGCTCAAGTCAGATTTTGCAGGATCGATAAAGAGCACCTCTTGGAAAGCCATAGAATATTAGACGAAAAGAGTGTATTCAATTAATATTTATTTTATTATTCCCAAAGCTCGTAATTTTACCGATTAAGCAGCAAATTTATATAAAGATGATTATTTATGCTTGTTGTTGTTACTACAAATTAATACATATTTAAATACCCATAACAAGAAAGGAATATTATTAGCTCCTGAAGAAAATATTACCGTTTTTCATAACCACTGGGTAACAATAATAGCAAAGAAAACGAAATCAGACCTGGGTGGCATGATCTATACAAACCCTTTAATTTTTTTGTGTGGGCCCTTTTGATAGTTGCAACCACATTGACTATATTCGTGTTCAAGTTCAGTGCTCAGCAAAAACAAGTGCCATATGTATAATGTTCATCATTTATGATTAAATATTTTTGCCCCTGTTCTATCGCAAGTACATTGTACACATACGTTGGGCAAAGAATTCAATAAGGAGCTCATCATGTTCCTTTTTTCGTTTTTTTTCAGTAAAATGCCGAGTACATTGTCCTTTACTAAAAAAACAACATGCATTGTAACAATTGATCTGAATTTGTTTCTGTCATAAACCCGTCGTAATAATTAACTATGTTTCAAATAACATTAAAAATAGATTAATTTGCACTGCAGGCTCTATTTCATTTTTAAATAGCATCGGTTGCTAATAAATAAATTTTGGGCTATATTTAAAAACACATTTCATAGTTTGTAAACAGTAATGGTTAGCTCAAGTGGTAGCTTAACCGGGCTCACATTTGTCTACCTTCAAATTTTTTGCAAAAAACTAAATGCATGAAAAAAAAATTGTCATTTTTTAAGCTGGATTTGAAAACTAAAATAATGCTTAATGTTTAGTTTCTAATTTAGCTTGCCTAGCTAAAAACCTTACTTTTATAGGGCATTCAAACCCGCACTTTATCATTAGTTCATTAGGAACGGCGTAAAATATTATACTAAAGAAAATAGTTTCCTATTATTTGATTCCAAAATTGTAAAAATCGATCGATTTGTTTTTTCACAACTTGGATTATCCAAAAGCCTTCTGTCAGAACCGAAGCACATAATTTCTTGAAAAATCCAATTACTAAATAAAAGGGTCAGTTCAGTAAAATGCCAAGTAAAATAAAATATCTATATATGGTGTGTAAAATTTTTCATAGATTTCAATGCAATAAACAATTGTCCTAAGTCTTTTGTTAGCTAAGATCGGAGTTTAATTGAAATTACATTTCTCTTTTTGTTATTGAATGGAATGTTTTATTAATAGAAGTCTGCAGGTAATTAATTTGAGTATTCATATAAATAATTTAACGTAGAAAATAGTATCATGTTAGGTGTCTTCTCTCTTATCTCTTTATTTTATTAAATCAAAATGTATCGCAGGCCATTCGAAAACTCAAGATGGGAGTTGAAGAGTCATTTGTTACTTTTGGAAATCTTGCAACTTGCGAAAATTTAGGGTGTTGGTTATTGTCTGTAAACGAAAAGAGTCCCCGTTGACAAGTCTTAAGAAGAACTCTTGACGAAGACTAAAAAAATGATTGTCTGTTGAAGGATAGATGATGAGTGTTGAGTAAAACTAAGAATTATTAGTACATTGAAAATTTTTAGAATTGCATTTTAGACTGTCAGTTCTTTTTCAAATATTTCCAGTCACTAACAAACGGTTTGTGCATCATACTTGAAAACATTTATCTTAGGTTTATTTTATAGGTTCACTGCGTGTTTGAAAACATTTCAAATATAATGTCATGAGGATTGCGTGTGTTTAAGATTGAAAAGTTAACTCAGAACATTTCAATAACAAATCATCAAAAGCTAAGTATTTGCTCAAAGAAAGCTATTCGTGCAAAAACGTTTATTCGAAAAACAAAATATTTGAGATATCGAATTCAGTAAAAACAGAATACGAGCGAGCGTAAATATAAGCGTAGTAATTGGGTAATCTACAAGTCGGACTTTTATTCCTATATTTAGTTATGCGAAATTACTCGCAGCAAAATGAAACAGAATGTACTAGCGTGTCTTCCTTCTTAAGATCCTTTTGTCATCTAATCCTGACAATTCCAGTCAAAATGAATTACGTTTTAGTGGTTTTAGTACCAACGGCAGCAATAATCTTGGCTGCATCATCCACAGCTCACGCAACTCATAGTCAATTCATTGATCCCACGAAACTGGACGAACGGTTGAATTACTATTTTGCGGATTTTCACAATTGCCACATAACAATTGACCTGCCGAGTAAATCCCAATGGTTTCAATCAGCTTTTCTGACAATTGTGATCAAAGCGTTTGTCACGATATCTAGTCCACTGCAAATCAGTTCAAGACCACGATTTGGACCAACACTAGATGATTTGGTTTTGCGGCGATTTTGTTATTGCTACCTGACTTGTTCACCGGATTCAAAAGGTGACAAAAAGTTTAATGACCATGTGTTCAACTACCATGGTGCACTATTTAACCACATAGAACATCCAATGATTTATTTCACCAACGCTTGGTCCCAACATCGACACATCAAAGCAGTAATGTTTCTCTACCCTGTGTACTTGCTGTGTATTAATATCAGGAATTTAGGTAAAACTTTGGAAATATCTGGAACACTGTTCAAATGGGATATAAGCAGCAGAATTGTTGAGAAACATTTTGAAGACATTTCTGACAGGGTACAATGGGTAAGGTTCCAGCGTCAGAATTTTCACAATGTAGGAGTCAAGCTCAGATCAAACTATGAACATATTTCATTTAAAGACATTCCTAGAGAGAACCGCTTGCAAAACATGGACACGTTGAAAAACAATTCTGCACTACATTTAATAAATATTTATTTTATTCTTGCTACAGCCCATAATTTCACTATAACTAGCACATTCGCTGGTCAGTTACAGTCCAACGTTAGCAGTCATGATTATTTATGCTGTTTGGGGTATCCAAATCCTGGACTTTCTTTAAAAATTCACACCGGGAGTAGAAAAGCAACACTTGTGCTTTTACGACATGTTTTTGAAGGACACCAGTTTTATATCGTTGTTTTTAACAAAGAAACGATCCACAAACCCGGTTGGGAAGATTTGTATGAACCATTTTCATTTCTTGTGTGGATCCTATTGATCTTCGCAATCGGATTGGCTCTTTTGGTGGTCAAGTTGGACATTAAACAAAAGCAAGTATTCCTTAGTTTCCATTCTCTGTTACTAAATATCCTGGCCCCGCTTGTTTTTCAAGTACATTGGACACCTACGGTTGGCAAGGTTAAATTTTCATTATGGGTGCTTATATTGTTTATCATTGGTCAAATTTATGTTGCGCTTCTGAAGAGTAATCGATTTACACCTGAAATAGCTACTGAAAAAACAACTGCAGAGGAACTGATTGCAAATAAATACAAAATTTTAGTAGATAATAACACCCGAAACAAGCTCAATTATTTTATCCGAGTCCAAAATAACAGTGGTTCAAACCTTAAACGCATTGACAGTATTATAAACACTGCAGAGGATAGTGTCTCTAAAGAACAGGTTGGTCTTATACCTAGGCATGGGTTGATAATGCTGGACAATGATTTTCGAGACAATTCTAAATCTGTAGCCGTGGTTCTTTCCCAAATGTTTAGCCAAAGCTATCATATCACATCAGATCCAATGTGGTTGCAGCAAATTTACTGGACTGTGAGTGTCGCTCAAGGGGATGCGCTAATTGGGACATTGAAAGCTCTTCAAAACACAGTTATTGTTTCGTTTTGGAAAAACGTGTATGGGTTTCATTACCGTGAACACCAAAGTAGGATGTTTTACCCTGCAATTAAATCGTATATGTCTGAGCAAAATATGAAATCGGTAGCCTTGAATTCTCATGGTGGGCTTGAATTTTCAGCAGGGGACCCAGAAGCGTTGAATTTCGATGACAATTTGCTTAGAGAAATCTTCGTCGTATATGGTTACCTAATGGGCTTATCTTTGTTGGAATTGCTTGTCGAATTTGCGTTTAGATATTATCACATGCGTAAACGTGCGGTTTCGAGTGAAGAAGGTTGTTCAACTGACAACGAAATTATACTCGTGAAAAGTCCAGCACATTATGGTTCTGATGGAGAAAGCAAACCAGCCTTTGATTCTGAGAATGCGTGATTAAATTGAAGAATTCGGTATTAATTTTGATAGCCGATTTCAGCACAACACCCAACTTTTATTTTAAATTGTTTTATAAATTATCTCTGGGTATAACAAATCACTTTCTTTAGAAAACTAATTGTACGTATAAACTAGTTAATAAGTACATAGCATAAACTAAATAATTATTAAACTGATTACATAAATGCGATAGTCGTTTAAACATTTAATGAAAAATGACCAATATTGAATAAAGCGTAATTCATATATGAAGCGCGGGCATGCCCAAGTGCATCACGAATTTAGAACACAGCTTAAGTGCCAAATGAAAATTTGTGTGAAAATTATTCGTTATGTTCTAAAAATTGTAAAGTTTTTGTGGTAAATGCTCAAACTACGTTGAAAAATGAAATGTTTTAAAATTTAATTCAATTAAATAAACTCGGCATTCCAAATTTATTCACAAATATTACTCTAATTTATTTTTTAGACATGATTTTGACTATATTACAGTCCACTCTCGCTATAAGAGCACACTATAAACCCACTAAAAAGTTGTTTTATTAAATTTTAAATTATTCTAAAATGTTTTATTAATATTTAAATATGCACAATAATAATGTCACTTGAATGCATCTAAATTCAACGACAGTATATTTGTATATGCAATTACATTATTCAATTTTCCTAATGGCTAAATAACAATGGATCTTGGAAATTATTCCAAATGGCTAGCTCTTCTTTAACAAATAGGATGACGATCAAATTATTCCCAATACACCGTATCTCGCTATAAGAGATCTCCATATAAGAGAACTCTCTCTGTAAGAGAGCCTTTGGGTCAACATATCGTACATAATTATATGCATACTCTCTCTATAAGAGAATTCCTATATATATAGGAGACTGATTTTGGTGATTTATAGCGTTCTCTTTTGCGAGAGTTCAGTGTATATATAGCAATCTAAAAAAACCACTGCTTTATCGAATTAATTTGTTCAAAATAAATATTGTCATTACAATTTAATATACTGTCCTACAATTTATTTTAACACACTAATATTTTAAAAGAGGTTGGCACTGTTTTACCTACAAAACAGTTTTGTTCCAAGTTTCCACCTAAGGAGGACTTGAAAAAACAAATGTAGAAGCTACTTATTGGAATTAATATCACATAACAATCGATATTTTGGTATGACATTAGAAGATTGTAAACGATTTAATATTATTATTTGCTGTAGACATGAAACGGTATACAAGAAGCTTCAGATAAGAATGGTGCGCAGCATTTTCATCCGGATACTTTATTTTGTCCTGAGTAATTTCAGCCCAATTTAAACCTATAGGTTTTAATTGGTATACTTGAAAAATATTGCAGTGGGTAATACCAAAATAAATCAGAGATTAATATACGCAAAAAAGGTTACGTTATAGGGTTTACGAAGTGGGGTAAGCCTAATTCTCTTTGCAATCTTGCAATCCACCCCGTCAAAATGTTTTCCACATGGTTAAGTATTGGAGGAATTGTTTTTGTCGCCAACTCTGTAATTCAAGCAAATAGATATGAGCCCGATAAGCTGCAGAATAAGCTCAATTTATATTTTTCCGATTTTCACAATTGTCACATAACACTTGATCTCCCATTTGAATCCCAATGGTTTCAACTCTCACTGCTGACAACTGTTATCACCACATTTAAAGCTATATCCAGTCCAATGCAAATCAGTCGACGCCCAAAATACTTACTGCCAATCAAGGATGAGCGTGTAATTCGGCAGTTTTGTTTTGTCTACGTGACTTGCGCAGAAGATTCAAAAGGTTTCAAAAAGTTGAATTACTGGCAGCATGTTTCTGCTTATATTCAAGCATTATTTGTTGGGGAAAGAAATCCGATGATTTTCTTTAAAAACAACAGGCATTATCATTATCATGATCGAAGTGATTATCCATCCTATCCAGTTTATCTATTGACCATTGTCATCACGAAGCGAATTAAAACCGTTGAAACATTTGGTGAATTATTTTCTTGGGATCTCCGGGGAATACGAGCGCCAGAAGATTTTGAAGACATTTCGAACCGTCACAGATGGTTGAAATTTCAGCGGGGCCAATTTCACCATCAAGAAATAAAGTTGTTCGGATTGTATGAAAACATTTTAATAGATGACATTCCTAGAGAAAATGTGCGGCAAAAGTCGCATGTTTTCGAAAAGCATACAGACCTGTACTTAATAAATATTTATTTTATTATTTCCAAAGCTCACAATTTCACCATCGCTAATACATTCGAAATCTTCCTAGAAAAGGGTGATTATACCTGTTGCTTGAAATTGCCAACAACTCTGATTTATTTTAATAACAATAATCATAAGGACAAAATCTATACACGAAGTCGTTTGCCTTCGTGTGTTTTTCATCTCTTACGATATTATACCATTATATTTAACAAGAAAAAATATACCAAACCGAAGTGGAATGATTTAATTGAACCGTTCCCAATTTCAGCTTGGGTCCTGCTCTTCTCAGCTGTTGCGCTGATTCTGTTCATGTTCCACTGTTGTGTAAAATGGCATCCATTGCCTTTTAACTGGCACTATTTGTTATGGAATCTCCTAGCACCTCTTCTTTCCCAAGTACAATGGAAACCCAAAGTTGGGGGAGTACAATTTTCATTTTGGGTGTTAGTGATGTTCATCCTTGGTCAAATTTATAACGCCGTTTTGAAAAGTAATCAGTTTACCCCCATTGTGGCCATGGAAAAAACCTCAATTGAGGAATTGCTCCAGCAGCAATACACAATTGAAATAGATTGGTTACTAAGATTAATGCTCTTGCGACTTACATTAGATGGAAACAAATTAGGGGGTAGAGAATCAAAAAGTGTTAAACGCCTTGAAAAAATCGTAAGAGTCACAACCAACTTTGGTAAGCACTCGTTAAAATCAGAAGCTTGGGTTGGCAAGAAGGGATTTATAAATTTCTTCGATGTTGTATCCGATTCTGAATTTTATGCCGAACTTTTTTCCAGATTATACAACCAAAATTTACATGTAACTTCAGACCCCTTTCTGTCTCTACAATTGTACTGGTTTATGAATATCCCTCAAGCTTCAACGTTAGTTAGTACATTGAAAACTCTTCAAAGCTCCGGAATTGTTTCTTTTTGGATAAAAATAATGAATTTTGCTTTGAAAGAAAACGAATTAAAGCACTTCAGGACTCTTAGCAGTTTAATCGACCGGGGAAATAATTTGAAATCAGCAAGACTAAGTCCCTCTGGAAGACATATGATCCTAACTGATGAGGTAGAAGCTCTCAGTTTTGACGATAATTTACTTTCGTCCATTTTTGAGTTATGTGAATGCCTGTTAGGGTTTTCATTGGTTGTTCTACTTGCGGAAATTGCGGTTAGTTATTGTCGACAAAATCATGGATCAGAAAAATGGATTAGTTTTAGACCGCAACTAGGATTGCAGCACTTCTGATAACATAATTAATTTTTATAGTAAATAGTTAATCATCTAGCTGAACAATTGACAGTCATATTTATCCAAACGCCTTAAAAGCGCTAGCACACAAAGCAGCAAACACTCATTCCTAGAATATGTAGTGCTAATGCAATGTATGTACATACCACTTTTATGTGATCTTTCTGTTAAATGTTACCATGTTACTAATCACAAACGTATGCATCGCTCATGTATTTTACGATAACATAATAAAACTAGACAATTTGATGACCAAGTGTTAATTTATACTTTACACTCTTACCAGCATCAATATCCGTAACTAAACATCTTTATAAGAGCTGTTTATGCTACTGATAAATACTGCAGAGCTTCTTCATTCCAGCATCCAATAAAGCTGAAAATTTGGTTGAAAAATCAACGCCCCCATCTGTAAATTATTTTGTTACATTATTCTGATAAATTACTATAGATTCTAGTAAAACAAAATTATTATTATTTTGCAACCAATATTCAACTTCGAGTATAGTATTTGATGGATTTTTCAACAAGATTTTTAAACAAAATTCCCGGTTTAAACTGCACGGTCTGTCTCATTAGTACCGTGACAAAATGATGCACAAATAACACGACGTTCCTGGACATTATCAATTTAGGAATTTCAGCGGAACTAGAAGTTAGATAAAACCCAGTCTGCAACAATGCTTTGGTAATTTTTTGGCCCAACGTTTTATTGGTTGGGCAAATGCTGCGTTGGTAGCTATTGTAGGCAAACTGTTGGCCCAACCACAGCTCTGAAAACAATCACATTCGCAAACTTCCAAGTCCAAATGCATGCGCATAGGCTATCATTGTAAAACGCGTACAGTGGAACCTCGCTATAAAAGGCCTCCATATAAGAGACTTCTCTCTGTAAGAAATCCTTTGAGCTCGCATGTCATACATGGTTATATGCATACGAGCTCTCTTTATAAGAGAATTTCTATATAAGAGGCAGATTTTGGTGATTTATAGCGTTGTCTTATAGCGAGGTTCCAGTGTACCAGTTCGATTTCGTTCGGAACTAAAGTAAGGCATGCAAAGCAGAATAAGTTTTACGCAATATCGTTGCCTTGTCGATTGTTACTTGTTAATTTCATCGATTCGCATATACTCATGTTTATTTAACAAATAGGCTCTAGCAGTGGATTTTGTGTAGGGAAATTCAATGATAAGAAATCTTCAATGATAAGAGTTCTTGTTTCAATGAAAGTGAAAATCTGTGCAGTTATCGCAAAAAGTCAAAAAGTTGAAAACAAGTACATTTTCAATCGGATGATTTTGAAACAACAAACTCACAACAACATAAGCATATACAACACTCTTGCCACTCATCTACCTCAGTCGCATGCTCCCTGATGCTAAACAAGGAGCTCTTTCGCTAGTCAGTTACTTGCTCTAGAAATCAAAAAACAGGATCCAAATCGATTTGTTGTAAAACTGTTGATCAGATAGGCCGCCTCTTAGAAGCCAAGCCTTTAATTTAAATTCAGTTCATATAGTTTCAATCCATTAGGATGTTCAGTTTTCGCCAAGGATCAAAAGGTTGTTTTTAAAATTATATGTATATTTAAATATGAATTTATATTATTTATTATTTTGAATAAATAAAATTATAAATACATCTGATATTCCACTATAATGTAATAAGTATATAAAATGGAATACATACATATAACTAAATATTTAAATAAAATTAATAAATAATTTGCTAAACAAAAATTAATAACTAAACACAATTTAAAGATTAAATGTAAATTAATAGTGAATATATATAATAATAATTCAAATTAAATAGGCATATCAAATTGAAAAAGTTTCTTGAAAAAGTTGCACAAATTGTTGCTATTATTATTATTTAATATAATTTATTATAACTAATCCCGATGGGGTGGGATTCAGTCGATAGTACAATTGTTTCGGGAGTTTAGGCGATCGTTGGTATAAAATGGTACTACCACTAAAGTTCAGTGCAAAATGAGAATTATATACATTTTGTTTGCGCATTCGATACAAGCAGAAAAAGAGTGAATACACTTTATACCATTTACTCAACGGAAATGGCTTTATATTTTAGTACGCACGATTATTTTATGGTTTAATTTTGGTAAACCCGCAGTTAGATGCACAAATTCGTAGTTATTTGCCCTTGGAGAGTTTGGTTACTTGTCGTCGCGTCAATGAAGAATTTCTTTTCTTGATTGATCATTTCTTCATTCATTTAGTGTATACACTACATGTTTACACATATCTGCACACAATCGCAAGCCCTAATATTCTTTCTTCCTTTCCTCTTTACAGTCGTATATAATGTCACACATGAGCTAAAAAAGTGTGCTCTTCGCGGAAAAAATTGTAATAGGTTTTTCTTTACATATTGTCGTTTCCTCATTTTTAACGCCTTGCGGTTGAGCTCCCTGTAGGGTTAGACCAGCAATACGCACATCTATAAAAAAACATTCATATTTACATATGAGTTGTTCCAGAATTTAAGACTAAAAGGACAGTACCTCAAAACACAAATAACGTGCGCGAAATTTTGGATAGAAAATGCGGGTTGTGCCACTTGACAACAAAGAATAATGCGTATCTGCGGAACCATAAATGGGTTCTTCATAATTTAAAAACACAACTGTATAGATCTAACTGCAGCTACGACACTGTCTACCGGACACATTTTAGGAAACAAAACAATCGCAAATCAGCCAGCATCCAAGAAATTGATAGCTTGTTAAGTTGCAAGATTTGTAATTTATAAAGCTCTAAACTTAGCCAAATGGCATCACACAACATGCGTTCTAACGGTGTTCTACGTGTGCTGCCAATAAAAACAACACACAAACAATCCGAGCAAACAAAAAAGAAATACACAAAACACATCAGATTAGAAGTTCTGCAAAAATACGGAAAAGGGCAAAACAGACTACCCTGAGAAATGCGAAATTATTCTAATCAAACCTATTGATTACAATTTTTTTAAATACTTTTCGAGCTCAATCAAATAATGTAAAAAATCGCTATACGTTATTACAAAGGAGACGCATTCATTGCATATCATTGTAAAACATGCAAGTTTTGTACGTATTCCAAACTAATGCTAACCATGCCTGAAAAAGTTCATCGCAATTATAAAATCGAACATCAACAAGTGATATCTGTACTGAAAACTAAAACTCATCTTTTAACTGGCAATGAAGATAAAGGAAAATGAAGGATGGGAAGCCAAGGCAGTTTTGAAACATTCACCAATCCATTTAAACGAATTTGGGAATTGCCTGAATTGCATTGAATTTTGGCTGTTGTCATGTCACGTAACAATGTTACCAGTGTAAATGAAATAAAATTTATTGTTCCATCTTCAAGAATGTAATTCTATTTTAATATTTTGTGTAAAGGTTTATTATTAAGGCTTTAGAATGCGAATCAATATTGTTAATAAAATATTATTCTAATTTCGTAAGTTCAAACATTCGGGTATTTCACAACTTCACGCTTGATGTAATTACGCTTTATTTAGTTTTAGATGTTAATCATAAATTGTTGTGTGGAGGTCGTTCTAGTTTAGTGGCTAGAGCATTGCACCAAATCGCTATTGGTACGCGGGTTCGAATCCCGCCGCGG
>JAQGAK010003429.1:0-15166 GCA_034696945.1 Lipothrix lubbocki
TCTCTATAAGAGAATTCCTATATAAGAGACTGATGTTGGTGATTTATAGCGTTCTCTTATAGCGAGAGTTCAGTGTAAATCATATGAATTAGGACAAGATTAAGAAATTACATAAAAAATAAAGCAAATTGATAATAAGAAGAAATTACTTAGGAATAAACTTGCAAAATTAAATCAATAATCTAAAGGAAAGACATCAAAAGGTTGCAATAAAGACATTTTAAAATTACGTACCAAAACTTTTTAAATGTAATTAAAAAAATTTGATTTTATGACTTTCTGATCTCCGTAAATTGTTTTTAGTATATTACCATCATTTTTATAACAATAACTCCATAAAAAATATGCGATAGAACAATATTTCACGCCACAGTTTTTGCCATGTTATCTCTAATGTTATGTTGTAATATTCCGAAAAACATTAAGCGTCTTTTCTCAATAAAATCACAAAGGCCGAAATAATTTTTTGACATAATGAAATATAAAAAATTCCTATTAAAAGAACAACTATACTAAAATTTATATTTGATAATAATTTTAAATTGTTTTTTTCTAATCATCATAAATTTATTACATGTATTCAGTTCATTGAACCGCCGCTACTCAGATGTTGTAGTTAAACATTCAAACGTGATAATTTGTCCAACAGCTGTAGGAAATATTGTCAAATTATCAACAAAGTTTCTATTTGTATTGTCTAAAACTTTTGAAATGAAGTCGGTCTAAGTCGGACATTAATAACGTTAACTATACTACATAAATCATGTTATTAATTAATTTGAATATAATATTCATATACAAGGCCTATCTAGAATAAATTCCAAGAGAAGTTTTCGAAGCTTTAGTGATTAAACTAATTTAAAAAATGGTTCAAGAATGTTTTCAATTCGAAATTAGCTGTCTTTTTTGAATTTACTTCAATGTTATAATTTATAATTCAACATTTTTTTCTGATGCTGTGGAGGAATTCTTCTGGTTCTAATTTTTTTTATTTTTTTGCTTCAGTGTTCCATTTTCATGGTTAACAATAGCGCTTCCGGGTTAGTGACACTAGGTAAGTGGTACAATGTATATGTATGTACATATATAGGAATTTTACTATAAATGAACAAATTTAATAAAAAATCCTAATTGCATTTTGTTTATTTACATATAGCAACTTATAATAATTGACAACTGTTTTAATTGAATTATTATTGTAGGGGTTTTGAACTTTGAATTTGAAAATTTGAAATTGTTTCAAAAATTCAGCGTGGTCAGTAACCTTTATCGTTGTTCATACTTATCGCCAAAGTTTATCTTTTATCTTAAACTAAGCATGAGTTATGTACAGAATTCAATTCTCAATCTAACCATATTTTTGGATTTTTGGAGGACCAAGGGTTGAGATGCTGTAAGCAAATTAAAAAAACGTTTTTAATGAATTGTAACAAAAATAGTGAAGGTTACTGCCCACGCTGTACAATTTTAGTCCGTGAGATTTCTGAATTTCTTGAACAAACGAAGATTGTTACCAAATTGTTTTGTTTATAATGTAATGGAAAATCGTAATTTGAAAATCTTGCAATTTACCATTGTTTTCTTTTAATAAGAACCGTTTGTCCCGGACGTTTGCGATCTACCATTGGACGTCGGTAATTGTAACAGACCAATTCAGACGCCCTGCTATTACAGGGACAAAGTCAAAAAGAAATGCGTGGGGTTCCTTTTCTGCCACGCCGGAAAAGGGAACGCTAACAATTTCATACCGAAGTATGTAGCATGTGAAATGCGAAATGCGAAAGCTCTGGAATTCCAGCTTCCCGCCGTTTCTATGATTATTTTTACGATGATATTGGCTACTGAGAAGCACCAATCACATATATGTACGCTTACAAAGTTACATATGGCCGTACAATATTGTTGACTATTTTGTAATAAATTAGTTTTTCATTACTCATCGTCAGCTTCAATTACAAATTGTTTTCATTAATTTTGTATTCAAAAAAAACATTTATGTGGTTGATATTAAAACTGATACTGGAGTAAATAGAAAAAATTCGTCATCGCAAATGTCAACCTAATAAAGACCTAAATTGCTAACCACATGAATTCTGATTTGAAAAATTCAGATCCGCAAATTATAATTGAAATACATGCATAGCCTGACAATAAACTATAGTATCGTTAACTAAATACACCGACCTCTCGCTATAAGAGATCTCCTATAAGAGAACTCTCTCTGTAAGAGATTCATCGGGCCCGCATATCATACATTGTTATATGCATAAGAGATCTCTCTAAAAGAGAATTCCTATAAAAGAGATTTTTTTGGTTATTTAATAGCGTTCTCTTATAGCGAGAGTCCAGTGTATTTACTGCAATTATTTTAAATTGATTAAGTTTTAAATTAAATTGTAATGTGTCCATTTACAGAATTAATGCCACTAATCATCAGTCAAAAATTAATTTATAATTAAATCAAGGAATTAAAAAAAATATCAATTTGCAATGAACAATAAAAATCAATCAGCACAAGATATTAAATGGTTACGCTACAGTAACAAAAACCAATTTTCGTTTTATGATTTAGTGATCCATTTAGATTTTAAGTATGTGGAAAACATTTATTATCCTACAAAGTTGACAAACAATAATGTTTATTACAACATTATTTCCTAAGACACATCGTTAACAGAAGCGTAAAAACATTTCTTTTATATCACCACATTGAACCACGTATCTACATAATCTGTAATTTCCAAAAACATTACGACCCTTTCTCAATAAAACATGAAAGGAAACAATCAAATTTTTTATTCAAACTGTAAACTGAATGTAAAAAATATATAACGAACGACTACTAAAATTATACTCGGTACGTAATAATTTTATAATTCTTATAATTCCTACCGAGCATAAAACCTTTATATTTGGCTCCATGAAACGACGACAATATTCATTTTTCTGTTTGAATTTTAATCCAAATTCTCTGTAGCAATCCCACAATTTTCGTTCAAACACTGTTTAAATCGGATTATCTAAACGTTTTACAATGAGACCAATCGGTGTGATTTTGTTGATTGGAGGTTAGATAACGTTAATATAAATGCATAATTTTGGTTTTCGGAATATCACATTCACTTAGAATTTATTCCTGAAATAATCGAAAAAACGTTGAAATTTTTATCGTTCCAATTTCACAAAGCATTATCTTCTACGGCATTATTTATAATTTATTTAAAATCAAGAATAGTCTTCATGCATGTTAAATTAGGTTTAAAATGACAACTAACTATTATTATTCTGTGCTGTTACAAGTAGATAATTTTGTTTAGTTCTATTTTTTATATTTTCTTGTTCCAGTTTGCTGCTATTTCGCGGTCAACATTGATGCCTTCCATTACGGTAAGTTATACAATTTAATTTAAACGAATTTAACTACATACGAATGGACGGTTGTACACCGGACTCTCGCTTTAACAGATCTCTATATAAGAGAACTTGCTGTAAGAGATCGTTTGGGCCCACATACCTAGTTATATCCATACTACCTCTCTCTATAAGAGAATTCCTATATAAAAGACTGGTTTTGGCGATTTATAGCGCTCTTTTATAGCGAGAGTTCAGTGAACTACAAAATTTGGAAATGTATTTTCCTTATTTATGACAACTTAAAATAATATCAAATTTTTAAAATGGAACTCATTATTGTTATCAGGGCTTTTAACATTTATTCTTAAATTACGTTAAAAATAAAATTTTCCACATTCAAATTGCGTAAATTTTATATTGAGCAATATATTTTGAATGTTTATCACAGTTAATACATCTCTGCTAATTTGAAGTAATAATGACATTTGATGAAGAAAAAATATTGTAAAAATAATAAATATATGTAATTTAGGATTTTAAAATTCAACGTTCGTAATTTCAAATTAATGCTAAAAATTGTGTTAAAAAGGACGGAATGGCCACGCCTTCTGCGCTGACGGCATGGACCCTGGGCTGTGCGGAGGAAATACAGCTGATGTAACTAGATATTATTACAATTTTGAACAACGACAATGTCAAAAGTTCCTGTACTGTGGGGCCGGTGGAAACAACAACAACTTTCTTAGCTCGGTAGAATGTTACACGAACTGCGGACACTATAATCATAACAGATTCTTCTACGATAATTACTACTGAGAAACAATAAACAATCTTCGCATAATGACAGGGTAAAAGAACCTATTAGACCAGTTTGAAATAAATTTCCTTGTTCACTTTGCAAAATTGCGTTTATTTCGATACAAACTTCACATGTAATATGTAATTTATTAAATTTCTTGAATAAAAATCATCAATTTTGACCAGGGGTGCCAAGATTAAGGTCAATCCTAAATCTTATTTAATTTACATTGAATGAAACGATTTATTTATAATGCATGTACAAGTAGTAGCTATTGGTGCAAAAAAGAGACCGAACCCGGTTTTTTTTCTCATAGGGGATTCGAATAGTGTCGGGCTCGGGCTCTTAAGCCCTTTCAGGCTTGGGAGATGTGGGAGAGCTTGAGAGCCACGAGTTTTGGGGGTTTGATCTTCGTGCCGAGCGTGGGAAAAGGGTCCTGTTGGAGTGTGAGGGGAGTGGTTTTCCTACGGAAAAAAGAGATTTGCGGGTATATTGCAATATTTTGCTGGAAAAAGAGCATAATCATTTGGTGCTATTTCTGTCCTTGTCATATTGTCACATTGGACACTAGTTGTAGAGACCAAGTTGTAAATATTTCACCTTCGGGTGGTATTTTGGTCATACGCGCAAGACACCATTTTCCTTGCGGGATAACGAAAGTTCCAAAGTTATATTTTAACGTGGCATGTTTGTGATTACAATTGGGGTCATCGGTTATATCTTGTTGTTACTCCTGAGTTGGGGCCCTATTGTTATTTTTATTTGCTTCTTCGGTGTTGTCAAACGATATATAACCAAAATCATCCTCATTGTTTTCACCGAATTAGGTGCGTTTTGGGGGATTCGGATTTTTTTTCCAGCATTCAGTATGGTCTCAATGCCCGCCCACGAGTGGGAGCGTCATTTTCTGTATGACTTCTAAAAATATTTGGTAATTTTTGGGGGCGGCGTCAGCGCCCCGAGTAAAATGACCTTTGTCCGTACGTCCGTACGTCCGTACGTCTGACGACAGGATATCTCAAGAACGCATAGATCGATTGCAACCACATTTTGTGTACTCGTTCTTGGAGTCACAAGTAATATCGGTATTGAAATTGGGCAAAATCGATTCAGTAGTTTTTTTGAAAAAAATTATCAAAATTTGCAAATTTTTTATTTTACTCAATAACTCTCAGGCAACTAAACTCTTAGGCAAGCATAGGGATTTCAAATAAAATTTTTTTACGTGTTTTTGGGAAGATTTATTAGCTGTGTGTCAAAATTCCTCGAAATCAAAAGAGTAATTTTTTTAAAAAAAATTATCAAAATTTTGAATTTTTTTATTTTAGTCAATAACTTTTAGGCAAGCATAGGGATTTCAACCAAAATTTTTTTACGTGTTTTTGGGAAGATTTATTAGCTGTGTGTCGAAAATTCTCGAAATCAAAAGGGTAATTTTTTTTGAAAAAAATTATCAAAATATTGAAATTTTTTATTTTACTCAATACCTCTTAAACAAGCATAGTGATTTCAACCAAAATTTTTATAGGTGTTTTTGGGAAGATTTTTTAGCTGTGTGTTGAAATTTCTCAAAATCGGAGGTAGTTTTTTTAGAAAAAAATTATTAAAATTTTGATATTTTTTATTTTACCTAATAATTTTTAAACAAGCATAGGGGTTTCACATAAAATTTGTTTAGTGTTCTTGGGAAGACAAGCTGTGCGTCGAAATTTTCCAAAATCGGAAAGGTAGTTTTTTTGAAAAAAAATCAAAATTTTTGGAATTTTAAATTAAATTTAAATACACCTAAAATCCCTAAATGCAAAATAACGAATGCAGCCATACTTTTTAGGGGCGGCGTCAGCGCCCCTGGTAAAATGACCTTTGTCCGTACGTCCGTGGACACGATAACTCAAAAATCTGTGGTCCGAAGTGGATTCAAGTGTATTTAACTGTACTCAGTACATTCATTATTTGTATCTTCCAATATGAAATTAAACCTAAGGGGCAAATAAAAATTATAAAAACATATCTTGAAAGATGACGTGGTTCCGTTCTACTTTTTCCCTATCATCAACACATTTCTATACATTTCTACTATATCATATCAGAACAAACGATCGTGTGACGCCGCCCCTTTGCGCAAGCACTAAATTATCGCGAAGCGATGATTTTTAACCATGCAATATGTACTAAAACGACTTTTTTTAAACATGTTACAATATTTTTCGTGTTGTATAGTAAAATGTTGGAGTACATATTCATAGTTTTTTTACGTTCATATGAATTGATTGAATTTTAATTCAAGAATATTACCAAATATTAACATGGATAATAATACTAGAATTCAGTTAAAATAATTATTTTCAAGCGTGAAAGATTTTAGAGAATCTTTTAATGATTTAAAAGTTAAAACCACAATTAATTCCTCAATTAAAATATCATGTATTCAAAATTACAAGTTGCTCAAAAGTAGCCAGTGAGTGATCACTAAATATTTTTACAAAATCTGACAGCAGCAAAGATCGGCAAAAGCGCTGATGTCGTTGATGCAACTTTGACAATCATCCTCTTCTGGAACTTCAAGTGGTTTATCCAGAGTACAGCCCCGACGAAGTTCAATCACAAAATCATCGATTAGAACGGACCGGTCAGGTGCAAATTGACAATTTTGAAATCGCTGCTTACTTTTCCCACGCAAGACAATTGCTCCTCGTTCAGCCACAACGGCCATTTTCATGCCCTTGGGGAATTCCTGCTCGTCGTCGCCATCGTCCGAAAGCGATTCATCGATTGAGATTGGACCCCCTCCCCCACCGCATAGTCGAAGGGCAAAATGAATAGTAGCCCCATCCTTTATCTCATAATCCCTCAAAGCCCGATCATCTTGCATTTGCTGACCAGCAAAAATAAGTCGCTGCTGAGATAATGGAATATCTTCTATGTCGTCGATTTTCATCTTCAAAAGTTTAATAGTATCTTCTGGATTGACTCGAAAAATGAGTTTTTTGCCTGTCAGTGTCTTCACACAAATGGTGAAGGTGTCCGCAGTTTCAACAGTCACCACTTTAGGTCTCGCAGGCTTGCTGTATCTAACTCCAAATCCAATCTGGCTGACTGAAGCTGATGCGGCGGCGAAAGTTTGCCCATACTTCATTGCGTGCATCCCCACAGTTGCTTGACCTTCCAATGAGTTCTGTGAAACAAAATGGAACTTACGTCCACCGGAGGTCAAGGTCTCGAAATCATCCTGTTCGCCTCGGTGAATCACAAAAGTCGCATTTTCTTTGAGGATTTCCAGTGATACTGCTACATCTCGGTCGGTGCACAAGGAATTGTCGACATCAATTTTGAAATCCACATCATCTTCGTTAAACAGCGCGTAGAATTTTTGAGGCTCCGGGGATGGAATTATTGGAAGCGACTTGACGGCGCCAGATGAGGATTTTATTATTACCCGGAACAATGATCCAAATCGAGGCACGACCAAGCATTTTCCAGTGGGAAATACTTGCAGTCCACTACAATAAAACAAAATATTTTTCCGTATTTTACGTATTTATATGTAAAAGTGAGTAAAGTTACTTTACATATTCGTATGAATCCATGATTTACAACGGGTTACGTGGAATAAACGATTTTATTGATGTAAAATTCGCAAGATTTCGAATACATTCAGTACTCATCGTCAGGCAAAACACTAATCATAATAATATTCAGAATTTTTTAAGCTAAAATAGATATTTCAAAATAAAAAATTCAAAAATTAACGTTATTCGTAATCTTTCAAAACTTTAACGAGATTTTATTACACTAATAAGGATAATTTTACCTTTGATACTTGACAGTTTCGCACACCGGAATTTTCAGCATTTTTTTGTCTCTGTCCTCCTCCTCCTCAGAAGAGGAAGATGAAGAAGAATTAGTAACATCAAGTTCAGACTTGACCTCATCTTCCGATTCAAAGCCTCCAATAATACCACGCATGCTATTAAACAAAATAATTTTCATGTTTACGCCATAGATTGACCATTTTATATTTTACCCATAAATATTGAGTAAATAATAATTTACATACATAGACGACTGCATAATAATTAATAATAATGATTAGTAGAATTATTACAGTAATTAAATTTATACTGCCACATCAGAAAAACAAATTTGCTAAACGACAAAAATTATAATGGTAAATATTAATTAGTCATAAATGTTTCAGCTTTGTACAAAAATATTCTCTATTAATTACATATATTAATTAAATATTATATTAAACGAAAACTTCGTATGAATTTCAAAATTTTGGATAAAGTCCATTTAAAATATAAAAGAATAAATTCAAAATGACATTAATTTATATTATACGAGTAGACCTCCGCGCGCTTCGCGCGCGTTCGATCTACTCGTCGGCGACCCCACCCCCGTACCCCCACCCCTACCCCCCACCCCTATGGTAATGACGGAATGACGGAATGACGGAATGATGGAATTACGGACGTCACAACGAAATTATTAATAGAGAGATATACATGTTTACCTTGTTAATTTTCCCGGCTTGGGATTCTAATTTAGTATTGAAGTAGATGAAGGTTGAGATGAATGATAAGAGTGATTTAATTGTAAGATTTTAAAAAATGTCTGTATATGTGCGACGCAATTTTCGTGGAGCAGACAAGTTTGATCTTGTTCTCTGGCAATGAAATCTGATTTGTGGTTCCTGGTTTCTTTATTAAAATGTTAACACGGAGTTTATTCATATTAACGCCTCCAAAATAGATTATATGAATATGAATATTATGTAAGAAACCATAAGTAGAGCAAGTATTCGGTATAATATGTACATCATCTATGGCTACGGTTGTACACTTTTTGAATTTTATTAATTCCATTTATATAGGCATGTATAGGAGATATCTTACATGACAGCAAAGATGTCTGAAGAATATAATCCGAATTTATTGCATATTTAAATACCAACGAAAGGTGGATCAAATTTCGTGAACGCGTTAAAAGGCATTAACAAGGAAAGCGAACAGTATACATATACAAACAGAAAACGATTTTGATCAATTTATTGACGTATTCAATCGTTTCCCTTTGAAGTCATAGCTTGTAGAATTTCAGAATGCCTTGTGAGGGGCACTGTCAAACTGAAATTTGATCCATTTAATTGTCCAACGATGACATTAAAACATGATTTCTTACAGTTACGATGTTGCGAATATGTTGAATGCTACATTTGTTTAATTTTTTTTACTATTCTACTATCCATTACATTTGCCCATTTCAACTTCGACGCAAGATATGTGACATATTTACAAGTTCATGATTCATCCCGTTTTCGGTTTCATATGTAAAATATGCCTGTATCTGTATTAATTTGAAGGAGCTAAATTACATAAGATTAGTTATTAGAAACGCACTATGTAAATTATATTGTACTATGTTTATCTGACCTCATTATTCTTGAAGACAATACTTTTATACTTATATGCGGGTACTACATGTGTAATACATACATACATATTAGTATTTCTTACAAATATTTTAGTAATTATTATTTATTTTTATGAATTTATTTATTTTTAATAAAATATCTACACAATTAATAGTTATTATTAATTGTGTAGATACACAATTACATTAAATTGAACAGTAAAAAAGGAATTATCTTATTGTTATCTCTTTATTTAAACCTAATCTATAACTAAAATGCATGTAAATAATTTAGGGATAAATTATTAGGAAGTGTTATGCTGAGGTCCGCTTTCAGATTTGAAGAAAATCATGACGGTGTAAATAAAATTCTGATATTTTTGCTTGAAAAATTGCAAATTATTAATTATTGAAGTTAAAATGCCATTTAAAATGCCTTTGATATAGAATCTCAATGGTAAAGAAAATTTTTGTACTCCAACCTCAATACTAAAACAATAAAACTGAGTAAACAAACTAGAAATAGAATGAACGTCAATACAAATATATCGATTAAATAGCACAAGGAATTTCGATGCTTCCCCATCTCTAAAGCGTGATCCTTTTACAATTCTCATTATCGCGTTATACCGCAGCATGTCTCCCCACTGGCTGTAGACTCCGGACCATTGAAGAGCTTTGAAGATATCCGCTACCAGGGCGCCTTTTTTGAATAAAAATGTCCATCCCAAAAGACCGTTAAAAACGTTTTCTTTCCCGGCAGTGCATCTATCGAAATTTGGTTCTACACTTTGCAAGTAAATCAAATCATGCAGGTTACCAATATTTGTAAGGAAGAAGGCTTTCTTCCCTACCACCATTTCAGTGTACCACTGCGACATGCAAAATTTTGTCTCATCGTCTGGTGTAAGTTTACTTGCACGGTAAGAATCCAGGAAACTGGTATTGCTATTCGCCACAATATTTATTAAATATTTATTGTTGCCAGGGGAACTTTGATTCAAAAAACGTTGCTTAAACCCTGAAGATGTCAATACTCGGTACTTTCGAGTCCACAGCTGTTCATAGGTCTCAATGGTTTTCTCTGGTAAAGGCATCGTGATAGAGCTAATGACGAAGCTGGTATAGCCGTTGCTAATGACAATGCAGTAAAGAATGTAGAGTAGAAGTAAATATTCCCGGACATTCTATGCCACCGGGCACGGAAACAGCGAGTGAGATACGCATTGGAAAGTAAAGCCTGCAAATGATTTGGATAGTTGCACGCATAAATTTTTACCGACTTGACGCTTAGAACTATTGCTGTTGTCAACTAAACACGGACATTTTAAACTTGTTTTTCGATTGGTTCCTCTGGGTTTGCTGCATATGTTTAAACCAATTAACCTGTTATTTCCAACATCGACATCCTCATGTTTGCAGTACATTGCACTTAAACATGTAGTTTTACTACGAACGAAAACAAACACGGGTGGCAAAACATCTGCCGACTTAATGATGGATTTTCGGATCGTTAACGTGCATGCTAGATAAGCCGCAAGGAATATAGGTAGAATTTAATCTCGCCTTCATCAAATTGATAAGTATTTCCTCGTAATTCTTCTCAGTGTACTGCAATTCAAGCAATGCTTCCCGAAAGTTTTCGCCAGTCCTAACACCATACCAACTCATGTATTTTATATGACGTGATATCCTATCGCCCTCTTCCAAGTAACTGACCACGGAGCCATGACGCATGTTCCGCAGGAAATTCTCGAAAATTTGCGGCTTGGACATCAACCCTACCAGAGTTATTTCGTCAGTGCGTTCACAGTCATCTAAATGTGACGAGCTGGTGAATACGAGTAAATCTGTGCCTATAAAAATTATCTTTTGTGTCCAAAAGTCTAGATTACGCTTTCGAACATAGTAACGCGGCTTCTCTCTACCAGGCCATTTCCACCATGAAAAGCTTCCATCAGGTGGTGAGGCCCAGGATTCAAACCGGATTTGTAAATATAGCATCCTGGAACTTATCGCAGCTCGTACTGGATGCCCTACGGCCAGCCATTTCCACGCTGAAAAACTGCTTTTGCTTAATATCACAATGTGAACATTGTCCTTCTCTGAGATGGTGAAATTCCCTGCCGACAATACAGTTTGTATGACCAATGAGAATAGTTGCAAGACTAACTTTGTATTTACTACAGCATTAATTGGAACGTAAATACTACGACAATTTCGCGCCAATTTCCGAACAGAATGGGAGGCGTTTTTATAAGATTCCTTGAAAATATACCGAGGTACCAAATTTTTCTGCAGATAATTGAATAAATAGTGGTGAATTACTTCTAAATCGTACAAATCAGTTGTCAACAATTTTAATTTACTTGGTAAGAAATGGAAGTAATGGTCGCAGTATATATCAAAATCTAAAATTGATGTCAGTTCCATAATCAATTAAATTACTTGACATATTATACTTGTGTCAGTTTAGTTGATTCAATGTTGCATTTGCGGTTTCATACGGGAAATTTGAAATTCTATGCGCATTTGTTTCCCGTGACATGCTGAACTTCCTTGTTTGGACATTGAAATTATAGAAGTGAAGAAGGTAAAGTATATTTGTGATGTGATTGAAACATTATATTTCCGTAACAAAAAACAAACGATATTTGTGAGCAAATATTTGCATGCTAGTTATATATCGTCGGCCAAACCTCAGGATGTGCTATAATCGTTTCCACCTAATCTCTCGATGTACCAAAACGGGTTCTCGTTAATTCACTAATCTCGGAATGTACCAAAAATCTTGCGTGGAGCGGGATAGGAGTGATCATGTGACGCTCGCTTCCCGTGCTGTGCTTGATTTTGGCACATCGGCAGTTTAGAAATTTGAGCAACTTTGCTTTGGTACACTTTCAGATTACTGTAAAACCATTATGGCACATCTTGAGGTTTGGCCGACGATATATATGCATTAATTTCCTAAGGGATTTTGAAGTGATATGATCAAGGAACAAACCTATTTGTGTCCACACCTGAATGTGCTTGTGAAAGTTGACAACAAAAGCTTAATGTCAACAGTTTCAACACTAATAGAATAAATGATTTGTAATAAATGGTATAATTTATTTTATTATTCCAGAATTTAAACCGGCAGGTAACATAGCATGGAGGGTTTGTGTACATTTGGTGTGTAATGATTCACAATAAAAAAATTATACAGAATCTCTACTTAATAAGCTTGAATAAAATAGGACTATAGTAATATTAGCACTAAAAGCAAGTAAGTATGTACGTATTTTTGTGTTGTAGATTTTAAAAATCAACTATAGCAAATTTTCAAACTTCCTTCGTCTCATTTCTATTGTTGTTCTTCAGTCTATTCTTGATCATCGCAGGGGTTATTCCTTTAGATGCCATGTAACCTCGGAGTTGGTCTGGGATCTCAAACAGAACTTCTCTAGCCAATTGACTCTGGACCAGCCGAGTTGTAGTTTCACGCTCTTCTTCTAAATCCTCTACAAAATCTGCAAGAGAATACTTGTCGTGCTCATCCTTTTTCTTATTCGGATCTATTTCTTCCTCCTCCTTATTTTGGACGATTAGGCCTTCCGTCGTGGTCTCCCCCGTACAGCCCATCCAGGCCCGAGCGCTCCTATAGGCCACAAAATGAACAATGTCTCGCTGGGCAATTTTGCCTCGGACGGAAATTCTGACTGCGTCTCCATCCAATTCCTCCATCGCTGCGAAATCCGCTTCTCCCACACCGATTATTATGATCGAGACTGGATGAACACAGGCATCTATTAAGGCCTGGAACACAGTACAACATAATATTTCAAACCAAAATAAACAATTTTGAACAATTTTTTCATTACTATTAATTCATTCTTTTGCTTGTAGTTATAATTAATTATCTTAAAATTTACAATATGAATTTACTATATGCATATAGTAATCATAAATTATTCTTGTCATTCTATATAGCAAGCTTGAACCGTTAAATAATATGCACAGCAATATACTAAAATCACCTTCTTGGTTTTCGCCATGTCAGAAATTACTCCATCAGTAATAATCACCAAAACGTAGTAATGCTCCCCCGTTTTACATTTACTAGCCATTCCTGTCACAACTTTAATAACCGTTTCGAAATTTGTCGGAGCATAAAGCTGAATCTTCTTCAAGCAGGCTCTGTACAACAAATTAGGGGAGACATTTCATTATAGATTTTTATCAACGAATTCATTTTATGTAAAAAATGAAATGCAAATTAAATACAAAATAAATTACAAATACAAAATAAATTACAAATACAAAATAAATTACAAATACAAAATAAATTACAAATACATCTGAATAAATTATAAATAAATTTCGACATTAAAACTTCCATTTACCGGTAATTTTCAAGTAACCCGGCAATGTTGACACAATCCGAAACTTTGTCCATCGTCAAGTTAAAGCAGTAAGATGGATCCCCGTAAGGAGGGATCCGGGCCCCAAATCCCCATGCCGGCAGTGTACCCGATTTATCATATTCCATCACAATTGACCCCACAGCATGAATTGCTTGTTCGTAGGGATTGGGTTGTGGATTCTTTTGGCTAATGTAATGCAGCGACATCGGGTCTTCCGGGTCGCCATTGGAACCTAAAATATATTTGTATATTATTTTAATAAAATTTTCAAATTTAAAAAATAAATAAATGCTGATATATTCCAAAATGATTCAAAAATGATATTTCCTCACAGGTCATATCAATAGCAAAGCAGCAATGAATTTCCATCCCGCTCTGAATATAATCCACAAAGGTCGCCACAGGGGACAAACTACAAGCCATAATTTTCAGCGACGATTTGCAAGGTTTCCCTTCCGCATTAACAAGTTCCAACCGTTCAGTTGTGATGCTCTTCAGCAATTTATTTAGGGTCGTCAAACAACTTCCCACGGGGAAGCTCTCTCCTTTCAAATCCCGCTGATAAACTTCGATCCTCAATGCTCGGTCATGATCACCATTGCACAAAGCCCGACTTGTCATCTTCATCGGCTGCCAACTTGGATAAGAACCTCTGGCGTATTTACTTCTATACACCACGAGCCATTTGTCGGCATCATTTAATTTAGACACGGCGAAAAAGGTTTTGGGTGGAATGCACGCCGTCCACGATCCACAGGAGCTCCCGGTTAATTTGAGGGTCACTTCGTCCTTCTCCGATTCCAATTCCTCCGCATTCAGCATTATCGTTGCTTTCGGTTTGTTTGCATTCTGGGAATTAAAAATCAGCTTGACTTCTGACAATTCTAATGTAATGCCCGCATCTCCAGCTGTGACTATTTGAGCTAAGGTTGTCTCGACAAAGCCAAGGGTGTCTTGATCTTCGAGCTTCTCAGATATATTGTCCACATCATACACTTCGAATCGGAGCGCCTGGACGGACTCGAAACGATATTCCATTGTTACCTGCAAAAATTCGCGAAAAAAAAAAATAATATGTGTACAATCGATAATCAAATAAATAAATCCGGGATCCAAAATAGTAAATAAATAGTAAATAAATAGTAAATAAATAGTAAATAAATAGTAAATAAATAGTAAATAAATAGTAAAT
>JAQGAK010003430.1:0-15164 GCA_034696945.1 Lipothrix lubbocki
AAATAAATAATAATAAATAAATAATAATAAATAAATAATAATAAATAAATAAAAACAATTTGTTTTGCTAAGTCACACTCCAAAACGATGACAGCCTTATATTTCCATATGAGAGATAAAATGATGTTCTTGGAATCGAAATATGTACAACATTAAATATGTATGAATTCGTACATAAGAACCGTAAGGTTGTATATAGTCTTTCTGACTTTATTATAATAATTAATATGTAATTATAAATTAATATGTAATGGATAAGTCTTCTTCGAAATTACATAGTTTAACACTTTGTATAGGAAACATTGTTATTAAGTTAACGATGTCATAGGTACATTCATTGTGGTTTGTGATAGATTTTGCGTTTTCCATAATACATATTCTGTTCAATTATAATTCATCAGTAATTGACCTCAGTTTTGGCGTTCTCCAACTGTATTGAGGATTTTCATATCGGGCAAACAAGCAATCCAGTCTTAGATACTTTTCCTCCAATTGGGGGGATAACTTGAAATAGCCTGGCTTTTCATTTATTGAGTACCAGCGCATTTCTGAGTCTAACGGTCCACCAACGTTTTTCGCCGGCTCCCAATTCACACCCCAAGTAGCGTTTGGTGTGCTGCAACGACCAAATTAATTATAATCATTTATCCCAATTACATCTTAATTATAACATTAGTCAGGCATCAATTTTTGAAAATACCCATTGGTTGCAAACGATACCCACAGCTTGACGAATTTTTTTGAAAATTCTATATCAGATTCCAGGGTGAGATCCGGCCACTCGATGAGTGTCCTCATGGAATTAAATAAATACTGAAGTTCATCCGTATGTGTTGGTGCTGAAAAAACAAGACATTGCGATTAGCATCATTTCATAACTTAATAATTATCGACATAAATTTCAATAATAATTTCAATTAATCTATTTTAGTACTGATTTCATGGGAAAATACCTCTGTCATTTAACCCAAATAAATTCACAATGCTCATCCCACCTCGATGAGTGAACATAAATGGATAAACATTGGGGTTAGTTTGAGAATGTAATTCTGCTGATAATCTAGTGAAACGATACATTCCATATTGAGAACTCATTTCTATTAATCTATCCGCAGTTTCAATCGTCAGAGGTTCATCCTCAAAATAAATCCGGCGCAATTCTCTCACAAACTCTTCAAGCTTATCTTCCGGAACGAAATCTCGCAAGTACAGGAGCTGACTGATTCTGTTTAACCAGTTGTCATTGAATTCCTTAACAAAAGTAGCGTTCAATAGGAGCACTACAAATTAATAAATTGTTTGACAATAATTATTTCATTACTTAATTATTATAATATTAAAGCAGTTTCTTTTAATTTAATTGAAATTTTGAAATTCACTAACTTGCTCCGTTAAATAAACCTTCATTCTCGGTCAATCCGAGAATTACGGGTATGTCAGATTTAAATCCTTGAATCATTTCGTATGGAATTGCAGGAACAATCTTCTCTTCGGGATTTGTATTTTCTCCGGAATCGACGGATGGTACAAATGGGAGCTTAAATTGGTCCATACTTGGTCCAAAGAACTAAAAAAGCGTTTAATTTTTCTAAATATTTAATTAAATCCTAACAATTTCATAATCAAAGTTCTTATTGGGTTAAGTACGTCATAGATTAAATAATATAGGTAATTCTGTAATGTTAATCAAATTAAATGCATTGATTGAAAAAAAAATAATTTTGCAAGATTAGATTAACGGTTGGTTCCCGCACTGTGATATCTCGTTGAGCTTCCAAGATCTGCTGAACAGTTTTGTTCCTAAAACATTCCACCATTTTGAGCGTTGGTACCGTCGGACATGTCAACTTAGCAGCGAGAGCTTCATTGGACGCAACTGGGTCACGTGTAAACCCCATATTGGTTAATGCCGCACCGCTCTGAACGATTACTCCGTGAAACAAGCCTATTAGTACAAACAATCCTTATAATTGAAAAAAAATATTATTAAAATCGGTATTTGTTTTCGCCTTAAAAACAGGAGAAAGTTTGAAACAATTACGCCACCTTTTATAAAATAAAAGATATCTTAATTATTTTTCATGTATTGAATAGTGATACATAATTATATGTTATTATATATTATTATAACCTTTTGCTGCAGGTGATAACATAAGAAAATGAACCGCCCAAGCACCACCAGATTCCCCAAAAATCGTAACTTGATTCGGATCGCCACCAAATTCAAGAATATTCCTTTGGATCCATTGAAGCCCCATGATCATGTCCCGAAGACCGTTGTTCCCAGAAACGACACCATCGCCAGTGTTAAGAAAGCCGAGAGCACCTAAGCGGTAGTTAAGCGTTACTAAGATCACGTCCTCGTCCATGAAATATTTGGCTCCAAATTGCGAGCCTGCTCCATCCATTAAACCACCGCCGTGAATCCATGCCATTACTGGAAGCTTCCTTTGATCTTGTTTCTCCTGTATGATTTACACTATTATTAGTTCATACATTAAAATATATATATATATATATGCTATAGTAAGTATGTATATACTAGTAAAATACTATATTAAAATTTATACTTCAAATAATTAAACATGACTGCTTAAAATGCATAATTAAATGTGTTCGGTGAATTCAAAATAGTGTTTAAGATAAATAAACACACACGTGTTAATTCAAAATAATCCGAAATAATTGGTTAAAGTGCACTCAAAAATGTCCAATTGTATTTGTCCAAGTTTTCATTTACCAAATCAGGTACGTAAACATTGAGGTACAAACAATCCTCGTCATAAGGATGGAGTTCCTTCGTTACAAAATCAATTGAGGGGCATTCCGAGCCGAACCTAATTGCATCTCTCGTTCCATTCCAATTTTCTGGAGCTACGCCAGGCTGAAATGAAAAATCTATTTCAATTATTTTAATAATTTATTTTTATTGGTTTCATGTGAAATTATTTCTATCTTTTCCTATTTTTTTATAATAAATTAAGTCATCAAATTTCCATTATGGAATGACACATTTAAATAGGTATTAAGAATAATAATTAATAATAATAATAAATCAGTTTCGACCACAGATTACAAATGCGATCAGTTTTTCCAGTTATTTCGGTCCGCATTTAACCAACCAAAATATATATTTTATTACAGAAAATATCCAGCTAACCCGGTTTCCGTAATGGAAACACGTTAATGTATTTCCGCAGCGTTTATGAAAACAACATCCAAACCTCAAATCTCTTGTTAATCTTCGCATACTTGATCCCTTGAAAGGCATAATAATCTCTTTTATCCCTGGATTGTAAAATATTTCCCCTCAAAGTCCCTTCAGTGATTCGGACAATCGGCGACTCCTGTCGACTAATCAGACCTTGGATGGGAGCAAAATAAAATGTTGCTCCTATGACAACGGAAAACAATAATAAGTTCATTTTCCTAACTGCAAATAAATAAACACAATGACATTTATATATAAAGTATATCGGGAGCACACGGGTTTGTAATAAATAAAACAAAAGTGAGCAGATAAGGACTCTCGCTGCAGTTCTGAACGTTGTAATCAGCTGCAGTCGGTAAAAAAAATTAATGTCGTGTGTGTGTATCGTTAAAATGTGAGTACCTATATTTCCTTTAGCAGAAACATTGACAATGTTATTATTCACCATATTATGCCGAACTTAATTGCATAGGATTGTGCACGTGTCATCCCTAATAATAATCTTTTTATTGTATAAGAGCTTATCACGTAATAATCAGTTTTTACATAATTTACAAGGTTAAACAGCTTGAAATTTTTACATTGTGTGTAACATAAACTTTCCGAGAACTTATTAATATTAACATACATATATAGGTATATTCGGATTTATGACGACAGCTATTTTTTCAAGTTTAACAATGAATTCATAGGTAATTATCAGAGGTTATACATATTATCCAAGAAGAGACAAGAGAAGAGGTAATGATTTGCAGTTTGCGGCATCTCCCTTGTTAAAACATTAATCATATTACAAAATATATGTCATGTCCATTCGCACCTTTTTTATTTTATGTAATAATGTTTTGTGCAAATATTTAAAAATAGACTAGACTCATATCCTGGAAATAACGTTTTATTATGCATTTCCAGGGATTTTGTAACTCCAGACTATTGTTTGGGCATTTCATTAGGCTTCTCTTGATGACCTTACATAATAATATTGCGATAAGGTTCATGGACGCCTATATACTTACAATTATGGACTCTTTTATGCACCTTGTTTAAAGAAGAACTCAAGATGAGTAACAAGCTAGCGCGAATGAAAAAAGTTAATAGTTAAAATTAGAACCATATGGAATATTTACATTACATTTGCCATTTCAGAGGATGAATGAGAATTTTGCAACTATGTACATACATACAGAGATATATGTCAGCCACCTTTGCAATTTACGTGTTTCAAGGTTTTACCCGTGTTTGGCTTAAACTTAAACTACTTGCAAACTAAACTAACTTTTGTAGAGACGGAGATGAATCACGCATTGGGATGATGTGAGCAATTTAAAAATACTTCTTTACTATTGGCTTATCCCTGATAATTTTCAGAATATTTTGGCGAAATGCTCATAATGTGGGAATCACATTTAAAATTTATATTGATATTAGGGGTGTCATAATTGAAGTCGATCAACTACATATCGAGAATAAGAAGTGTAGTCCAAGTACGGCGGGGAAGGGCACCTTTAACAAATTATGGCAATGCTAAGAATATAACATTGTTCTAAAAACGCTTCACACAACAAAGCTAGTGAGTGGATTTTGATCCAAAATGTTTAAAAAAATTAATCAAGCCGAATTGTCATTCTGTTTCGAAAATTAAGTTACATTGTTTAAATTATGAAGTTAGGCTTGAATTTTTGTGCAGTGAAATTTTATTAGGTTATTGGATTAACCTAATTAAGTGTTAAAAGCATGCGTGAAATTGAGCCTGTACTGCCCCTGGCTGAGCCAGGGCAAGAGAATTTAGTTACAGCCTTTCGGCAAGAATTTTTGCAAAATTTACACTTGTGAATGCTACAGTTTATTGAGAAAAATATGTAATTATATTTTAATGTAAATTCAATATTCTCAATACATATTCATATTTCTAAATCCACTAACAATAAGTCTGAAAACTACATTCATGTTATCGTGTGGAATTTAATTAAAAAATCAATACTACATTTAAAATTCCTTATGCGAAATTGTATTACAAAAAATCATTGAATCTTCTGAAGGTTATTATACTTCTTATACATATAAGCTCCTTCAACAACGTTCCAATACCATGGAAGCAAGTCCGTCGCCATTAATCTCTAGCTTCAAAATTACAGCCCGGAATTTGTTGACATTGGCGTAGACTTGCTTTGCACCTGGAATTTCACACAATACGAATAATATTTAAAAAACGATAATTATTTTACTTTCTAAAAACTATTTGAGTTTATTTTGTATTTTGAGTACATATTGTATTTATATTTTTGTTTGAATATATTTAATTAAGCATTGGTTACAAATTATTGATAAACCTACCTTTCCATCTGCCAACTGCAGCCTGAGGTCCAAATCTCGCAAAGACCCTTGAAGGAAAGAAGCTACTCATGCTCTGTTGCTTTACCCAAACATATTTTGCAGAATCAATGAGCAAAACTTCCGACATGTCCTGTTGCTTATGCTTCAATGACCGGCAGTCTTGCTGGTTGACCTTTCCAACGAATTTTGCCCGACTATGTTTTCCTTCTAGCAGGCACAAGCAAAATTTCCCGAAATTCTCCTTGCGTGGACAAAAAGGGTCATCTTTTTTCCAAGGGAATACGCTCTGTATATTCTCCAAAAGGCTCCTCAATTGTTCAAAAGCAAGTTTAGAATACCAGGGATGAATGACGAAACCGTGGGGTAAAATCCTGCTAATATAAAATGATATACAATCTCCCACCGACAACAATGGGGATGCCGATTTGAGGTAACGTTGGGAAACCCACTCAACTCTGTGATAATTATTGTCATAGCCATCGCACATTCCGTCCACTTGAGCAACTTTTCTGAAATTGTAGGACAGCTGGATTAAAGTTGGCATTGCTAAGCCTAATTCCAGTAGAGTTTCATTCAAGATTGTGTCGGGTAATTTTTCCGCGTCCGAAGAGGATAAGAGTTCAATTAGATCCGGCGCTGGAACTGCCTTTCTTGAGTCCCCAACCACAGTCCGGAATGCAATAGGTTGATCCTTAGGAACTAATTGGTAAAATGTCGACGGACTTTTAAGCGATTTAATGTTTGACAGCTGGAATTCCTTCGTTTTTAGACCATCCACGCTTAAATATCTATTGATCAGGTCGGCTGGGATCAAATCAGCTACTGGAACTTCGGACTCATTTCCAACGTCAATCCACACCACTTGAGCCGCCAGTATGTCGACATTTTCATGAGAATTTAATATTTCGGGGGCACCTTGGGCATTTGGTTTTGTAGGAACGACATGAGAATTCCAGGTAACTAGAACCACAGGAGAATTTGACTTTCCCGGAGTCACTTGACATTTAGATTTTTTGCGCCCACGTTTCGAAGTTTTCGTAACTGCAGGAGCAGTCGATAATTTAGGGACTACCTTATGATTCGCTTTTTCGGGAACACTCTGCCGAGTTGTTCTGATAGAATCCATGGAAGAAGCTACTTTCCCACAATCACCCAAAATTTCACGGTCATCCCGACGGACTGTAGTCACTCGAAGAATCCGACATCTCTTAACTTTCTTCTTCGAAGGATGGATCCCCAAACAAATCTGATCGACTCTCCTGGGATAGATGTCTTGATCCTGGAATAGAATTTGGTAGAATGAAAAAGTTTCGTCCAATTGGTCCAAAGTTTCATCCAAAAGTTGCTGAGCTGGTGATAACAACCGGAGAAAAACACGTCCACTTGGTCTTGCAAGAGTTACAGCAACGTCTTCGAACTTCTGGCCGTCAAGAGGACACAAGAATTCTTTCCCCTTCCGATTGGGCAAACACATCTTCTGTACCAGCCAGTCATTGATGGAGTCGGGCAAGCACGAAGAAAACAATTCGACTTCATAGAACTTCCCACTAATATAAGCATCTGGCATGAAACAAATTCTGAAATTGTGCAGCGCAAATCTGGAAACAGCAGTTTCGAAGTGACGCCCCAGCGCGGGTGATCCATGGAACTTTGTTAAATGCGCGAGACGAATCAGGATCGTCTTGGGTGGAATCTTCAGGCAATTCTTCACCATCAAGTAAACGTCGAAGCTTAATACTGAAATAACTCTTCCTTCGTCAATCAAGCTGCAAATTATTGTCGACAACGCCGGGGATGATTCCACGGGCAAGATCTCTTTTATCTGAGCTCTTCGGAATCGTCCGATGTGATCTTTGCCTTTTTCGAAGACTGCCACCATGGTTCCAGGTCGAATTATTGAGGGTTTCATGATTCCGTCGGTAATGCCGAGCTGGTACATTTCCCCATAGAGCGCATTCATTTTCTGATCCATTCTCGTCCATTGTTGAATGAATTCCGAGTCCGCTATTGCTACTTGAATGTTGTTGGACATAAATCGCCACCGGGTGTTGATTGCAGACGGGATTTTCACTTTCAGACCATTCCTGTCATGAAATCTGTGATAATGGGGAGAATCCAGAGAGCCTGCTTTTGGAGCGGATGCAAATATATTTCGTATGTGTTGAACACGCTCAGTCTGCCAGCTAGAATAACAAATAATAAATATAAAAATTAAAAATACCAACCTATGTGATTAATTTAAATTTTTTTATAGGGCGCATGCGCACAATGATAATTGGGAAACAAAACCAACAATATCTTTCTAGGTAAGGTTAGGTTATGTTGGCAAAGACATCCTTGACTATTACTGTTCAATTTATCAAAGAACAGCCAAATTTTAAGATGTGCCACATGGTATTATTAAAATGCAAATATTAATATTATTAAATGATTATTCATTCTCTAATTTTACGAATTTAATAATTTTGTTAAATAATTTTACCATTTCATTGCAGATTCCAATAAAAAATTCACAGGAGGACTCTCATCTTCTTCCTCGGTTTCGGGTCCCGACAAAATTAATATATCATCTGGGCTGGAATAATCGTCCATTGTTGTTTCCAAGGCATTCAGCCGTATATCGCCCATTTATCCGCAGCGGAGAAACTAGAAATTTACTATAAAGTCGGTCCTTGTTTTGTTCAACTATATAATCCTGATCTTATTGTAATGATATTAATTCATTTAATAAAAATACCTTTAATTTTTTAAATGTAAAATAAATGCCAAATCAATTTAGAATATAATTTTGTATACGAAATTAACAGACGGATCTGTTTTGCTTCTGTCCCACAATGAATTGATACTGTTGAAGACAAAACCAAAGAAGATATTACGGCAATTGCTACGAAATAAATGGCTATAAAATAATATTTTAAATATTACTTTTTGCAGCGTAATAGTAAAATGAGGTATGCAATTTTTGTAAAAAGTAATTCAACAATTTAATTGTAATATTGAATGCTCCGACCCCGACGCCAAATTAAGCCACGTGTGCCAAAATATGTAACAGATGCGTGTACCAAATTATTATGAGTTATGCGGGATTATGCAAAAATATATAATTAAATACAATATTATTACCTTTCTTACTTAAAGCGAATTTTGCCAGAAATATTGCACGAATATTAAAATTAAATTAAAAAAATAATAGTTCAATACAAATTTACTTAATTGTTGTGCAAGAATGCAAAGTATTGATTAAATTCAGGTTTCGATGAAAATCGGGAAAAGTCAAAATTTAATTTATATCATCCTTTTTGCTATTTTTATCATTTTATTAATTAATATGATAATTGATAATGATGTGAAAACATAAATTTGTAATTTTAATAATGAAAATACGTGGAGTTGAAAAGAGCAAATCACATACGAAATCAAAACGACAATTATGGAATTGGAATTTACTAATTTATTATTATTACAATTCCTCATGTGTCGCTTTTGCAGATGCTCTCCAACTGATCTGAGGAACTTGATAATTGGAAATTAAAGCATCCATTTTAACATATTTTTCTTCGTAGTCCTCCGAATGTTTGAAATACTTTGGGTTCGCATTGATGGCGTACCAAGGGAGTTGAGTGCCCAGAGGGACCTTCGATGAGGCGGGATTCCAGTCTAAACCCAAGATGGAGGAGGGTTTTCTATGGGTGGAAATAATAAAATTACGATTTTCAAGAACTATTTTTAGTATTTATTATAAATGATATGTAGTACCAATTATTTTCAATATTTTAACCAAAACTTTTGAATACTAACCCTGACTCTGCAAAAGCCACCCACAGTTTCACGAATTTTCTTGAAAACTCAATGTCCGCCTCAGCTTCCAGCTCCGGCCACAATTGTGGCGCAGTTTTTAAATAAGTAAACAGGTATTGTAGCTCGTCGGCATGACACGGTGCTTTGAAACCAGAAAATACAAAATAGTAATTAAAATTTAATATTATAAAATAGTTACGGACGGAATTCCATATTAATACAAAATGAACTATAAATAATACAAAAAACAAACAATACCATTTAAAACTAAAAAACAATAATTGAAATGCAAACAAATCAAAAATAAATTATAAACCATTTAAACAATGCAAAGACATCAAATATATACATAGTAAAACTCTGATTGTGGTTACTAATTGCTGAATAAAGTCAAAGTCAATAAATTATTTAAAGAGTTTACCGATGTCATCCGTGATTCCGAACATTTTACCGATGGCGCTATATTTTCCTCGATTCGTAAACACATATGGGAAAACTCCAGGATTGGACTCGGCTTGTAATTCTGCTGTTAACCTCACAACACGGGTCATCAAAACTTGTTCCACCATTTCGGTGTATTTGTTAATGTTGTCCGAAGTGAGTTCTTCATTATTTAGGTAAATCTTGCGCAGTTCATCCGCAATTTCTTCGAGTTTATCCGGAGAAACAAATTGTTGGTATTGGAGAACTTCAGCATATTTGTTTACCCAATTTGTGTTCAGTTCCGTTAGCAGAGTTTGATTTTTAAGGACACCTGGCACAATTTATAATTAGGTTAAATAATCTTTAACATCTTTCATCAATAATCTACATCACTTTATCAAATTTTCCTTAAATCACTTAAAATGTTCCAAAATCGTTTATTTATCAGTAATGTGATAATAATAGATAATATAAAATATTATGAAGAGATCTAACCGTAACCAACTTGACAAACTTCATTTTCAGTCAGGCCAACAATTAGCGGAACTTTATTCGCTCCTTGTTTTACTAATTCGTAAGGAGTTGCAGGAAGGATTTTCTTTGATTCTTCACTGGTTCCTGAATCGATTGTTAAACCGAACGGAACATTTATATAACCGGGATTAGAAAACTGAAAATATTTGCAAGAATAAACAAGTTAATATAGTATTAGCATTGTAAATGGCATTTTTAGTCATTAGTATTAATATTTATTTATTATTTTACTCCAATATTAATTTAGTCTTCCAGTGTTAAATTATAAGCATACTTACCAAGATGGATTTTTCAGCAGTAAGAAGCTCTGTGACATCCTTCGCCTTTAAACAGTCGACCATCTTTTTGGTGCAGCAAGTTGGGCAACCAAGTTGCTCAGCAAACGATTTGGCGGTTTTCGATGGGTCCGAAACAAAACTCAAGGGACTGAGGGCTGTTCCGCTCTGAGCAATCACACGATGGAAAAGACCTGGATAAATAAATTTTAATTATTCCAACACAATAATATTACAAAAAAATTCAAATTAAATTTTAACATAATTAAAATTATTTCTTGTACTTACATTTATTATTATTAATTTAGTATTATTAGATTTATTTAATAAATTCTTAATTAAAACTAAATTAATTTATAACACATTGTATTATTATGTTAATGTATCGATAAACCTTTAGCCGCCGGCGAGATCATAAGATAATGGACAGCCCAGCCACCCGCGGATTCGCCAAAAATGGTCACTCGATTAGGATCGCCATTAAAACCCCCGATATTTCTTTGCACCCACTCAAGTGCCACGATCATGTCACGAAGGCCATTATTTCCGGAAACAAGACCATCACCGGTGTTCAAAAATCCGAGAGAAGCTAATCGGTAATTTATTGTAACTAAAATTACGTCCTCGTCCATGAAATAATCTGCACCGTATTCTGATCCCGAGCCGTAGAATAAGCCACCCCCGTGAATCCAAACCATCACTGGAAGGTTTTTTTTATTTTGCCCCTGTAAATAATAGTAACATTTACATTACAGTAACCACTTGGAATAATAATCCGGACAATATTTTATGCATTTTTTTTACCAATTAAATAATTATTTTCTTAGCTAATCCGTAGATGTGCCATAATTAGAGATAACCAACATAAAACAAGTCTCACCACATCCGGAGTATACACATTCAGGTATAAACAGTCTTCATTATTTGGTGAGATTTCTCCAGTGAAAGCACCAATTTGTGGACATTCCGCTCCAAAGTCCACAGCGCTTATCACACCTTTCCAGGGTTGAGTGGCTTCCGCGGGCTGATCAAAATTGTATTTAAATGTAATTTATTATATTATGTTATTATAAATCATTTCTTAAAATGTATTATTAATTGTAATTTTATTTATTTAAAAATCTATTATTAAATTATTTTAGTATAATTTGTAAAGACCGGCATACCTGAAACCTTCCAGCATTAGCGTATTTCACACCCTGGAAAGAAAAATAATCTCTCGAATTTCTCGATTTTTTAATTTCTCCCCTTAATTTCCCGTCAGCAATTGAAGCAACCACAGATTCTACTCTTTCAATATTTCCATGAATTTCCTCTGAAATAAAGGCGATCAGAACGAGTAAAAGTAGGAATTTCATACTTGCGGCAATGAAAATTGTGGGAATTATTTTACACAACCATTCCAGTGACAAACTCCCGCACGAATGACGGCAAGAGGCATTATCATAATTCTCATTTTTAGTGTCTCTTTTTATTTACTAATACGTTTATAGCTCTTACACTCGGCTGATCTACTACCAAAACTAAATGACATATTGATGTGTACAATAAGTGTACAATAGTAGCAGTATACACGAATATAAACACTTAAAAGGATGAGTCCGCTCTTTATGCAATTAAAAAAATATTACTATTGTTGCTAGTTACTATAAGTATACTCTCGGCATAAATGAGAAAATACAGATTTTTTTTTACATCGATGACATTGAGAATGTTCTACAGTCAAGGTTGAGGTGTTACTGTGCAAGCACGTTACATAACATGGTTGAAGAAGCAAGTATAACTATCTCCACAGTTGCTATATTGCAATCATGACGACAGCTTCCGAATATTATTTTTAAGGTTTGGAAAATGCAAAAGTAACTATAATATATCTTCATTTATCATTGGAAACACAAGTCAGTTGTACAGGAACTGCTGAATATTTCCTCTTTCTACAACATGCAAGACTGTGAGATGTTTTCCAGCAGCAGCGGGATTTTACTTGCCGTATAAATGCGCTGTACTGATGACAGTGTAAACACATAGGCCATGCTTTTAAACGATATAGTAAGTTTTGCATTGGAAGATTTGTGAAATATCTTGTAATAACCGTAGTAATTCTTATATTCCTTTTAAGCAACTGTACAGATAGTTATATTTGCCTCTTGAACAACCATCCGAAGGACGTTTTTCACTTCAACTACTTTTACCATGACGGAATGTAACTAATTACATGTAAACTTACTATTATTATGACACTTATAGATTACAGAGGCTTTACTATTTGGGGTAGTTGCTTTCTCATGTGTTGTCTATATTATAATTTATTATTATAATTAGCAGTAGGTGTTTTTATATTGCTGACGCTTCAATTTTGATCCGTCCAAATATTTAATTTTTTGAAAAAATTGAATTTTATTGTATATATTATGTTTTTTACATTCTGATGAAAAGGAATGATGGAGCTGGAAGCCCTACGTTAATTCCGTTAATTAATGTTGTAATAAGGAAATGAAAAATAATACGATAAAAACTATTTAATAAATTTAGAATATTATATTCACGTTAGCGACATTGCTACAGAGAAGTTTTTCTACTCTTAATTTGTAAATAAAATAATGCAAAAATATTTCTATATTATAAAATATGACTTTTAGATTTTTACACTTATCTATTTAATGTTGAAATTTTGTCTATTTGACTAATGGCTGTATTTGACTACTGACCTAGTTGTGTAATGTTATGCCCCACTAATTAATCATGAATGACATGAATTTATTTTTGAATATTCAGAAAATCTAGCTGTTTATAAATTTTTCAAAATTCCCATCCCAGCATCTTATCTAAATGTTTCTGAACTCAAAAAAATAAGTAATTAATTAATTAATTTTAGAAACAATTTTATGGGATTAATTATGACGATATTGATTAACAAGTGAAATTGTTCACTACGAGTCAATCTTTTTTCCCTGAACAGCTTCACTTAAAATGAGTATAAAGAATTGCGAATATTATTTTCGAAGCAAAGGAAACAATAATGTTTTTAAAATGTGCACAACAACAAAATTCCCGTAATTAGTTATTATTGTTGCACTATACATAAAGGAACAAATTATTTGAAAAATGGCGTCCGGCAGTACTAATTCCGCAAAATACAACCACATACCTGGAATATCCCGATTTTGTAAAACAATGAAGGAAACAATCAAGCCCGAAGAAGTGGATTTGGTCGGAGGTATACAATATTACTTTTATATAAAAATACTAATTTAAATAAATTTTGTTAGAAAACATTTTAAACAGTTTTGGGGATACAATAAAATTACTATTTTAAGCACTGAAACTTTACCTCCATTGCAAAAATTGCGATAATATTAGCCATACCATTTTATATTGTATGAACTATAGAATGAACACTGAAAGATAGTAATGTAATTATTATTATATTTATTAAGAATTTATTATTGTATAAAATTCATAGAAACTTTACCCCAATGGGCAACGGGTTCTTACATCCGGACGGGTCCAGGATTGTTTGATCTCGAAGAGTGCACGATGCATCATCTTCTGGATGGATACGCCATACTCACAAAGTTCGACATTCAGAAAAACCGAGTGGTATTAACCAAGAAATATTTGCAATCTGACTCCTTCAAAAGAGCTTTAGCTGCCAAGAAGCCCGTCATCACCGAGTTTGCGACCGGACCAAGTCCTGACCCCCATGAAGGATTTTTTTCTCGCATGAAGCACACTTTTGTAAGTATTTTATTAGCTAAGAAAATATTTAGTGATTTATTTTTCAACAAAATTTTTAATTTATTTCGAATTCTAAGTCTCCCGAATTTACGGACAACAATAGCTCGAACGTCACTCAAATCGGTCGAGACGTCTTTACATTGGGCGACACCTGCTTTTTCCATCGAATTGACCTCGAAAATTTAACAACTGCTGAACGCTATGACACCAATAAGCTTTTTGGGTTAAATGTCCACACTGCTCACCCCATTCAAGACTCCAACGGATACATTTGGAATGTCGGTTACACATTATTTACCGGTCTGAAATTCCATATTTTGAAAATCCCCCCAGGATTAACAAGCTTAGAAAGATTTCGAAATGCCAGGACAATCGCTTCAATTCATAGTCGCTGGAGTGGTTCCATGGCGTCGGTTCATAGTTTCGGAGTTACTAACCAATTTGTTGTGCTGATTGAACAGCCTTTTGTGGTATCAGCGGGGAAAATTGCGGCTTCGCTTTTGAAAAGGGATTCGATCAAGGAATGGATGGACTGGAATGACAAGGAAAGAAATAGATTTGTAATTGTGAGTAAAACCGGGAAAGTCCTTGCACAGGAATACTTTTCGGATAAGCCTTTCCATTTTTTGCACGTTATCAATGCTTTTGAAGACGACCATAATCAGGTGATGAGAGTTTTGAATGATTTAGGGATTATTATTTATTTACTTGTTATTATTAATTTATTTGTTATTATTTATTTATTTGTTATTATTTATTTATTTGTTATTATTTATTTATTTGTTATTATTTATTTATTTGTTATTATTTATTTATTTGTTATTATTTATTTATTTGTTATTATTTATTTA
>JAQGAK010003431.1:0-15162 GCA_034696945.1 Lipothrix lubbocki
AGTGAATTTTATATAAGCTCCTTTTCGTATTGTGTCAAAATCATATAAGCTCCTTTTGTAGTTAGTCCGACGATATGCTTTATTTAATTTTAATTATTTCAACACTTAACGTTTTACCTGAACATTATTTTCTGAATTAAATTCTTAAAACGAGGATCATAATGAAATGTAGCTTTAATAACATTTTATTATTAGCAGAATAATTTCCGGCATTCTTAGATTTAACAACGTAGGTATGCAAGTATAGTTTTATTTGTCTATTTAACTCCAATGTAAACAATTGAGCAGATTTTTCTTTTACACTAAAGTAATATTCCTTGTCAAACATGTACAGCACTGGAATATTTAATTTCGCTAATATTTTTTCACTTCCCTTGTCCTACCACGTTAAGGCAAGTGCATGAGGAAGATGTCAAAAGCAGTGATAAAATCTGATGCTACCCATCAATGGATGTCACTGATGTCATGCGCTTGTCTCCTCTGCCTCCGACATAAATGATTAAAGTCATCTGTAAACTAAATAGAATAATATTCTATTTAATATCATTCTAAATATAATAATACCTATCCAAATTTTTAAGGACGGAAGGAAGACAAGAGGCTTTCAGCAAGAGCGTTATTATTAGCAATGTTGAAATTTATTAGAATGAATATTAGTTTAACGCCGCTCTGAATATTAACTCCTGGAACCGGAAATTCTGCAGAACAGACAGGTAATCCAACATGTCGCCCAAATAATTTTTAGGTCAGTAGAAGCCACCATTGTCAATAATGGTATAAACGCTATTAACAAAATCGTTCGTTTTTGTACGAAATTAATTTGGTATTTTAAATTTATTTATCTTTTATTTTTTCATATTAAGTTTGTTTTTATTTTGTATTATTTACTTACAAATCCTTCATACAGAATTTGCACATTTTATTAATTACTTATTTTCTTTAATCTTTTATTAATTAATTATTTATTTTATTAAATATTTATTTATTTATTTTATATTTAATTTATATATGTAATATTTTGTTTTACCTTTTTAAAATATTTACCAACCGTTTTGTGTTTTAAAATTGTCTAATAATTGTAATATGCAAGTAGTACAAATTAATTTTTATATGAGCACTGAATGGGAAAAATGAGAACAGCAGCAACAACGTTGCTACAACGTTTATAATCCTAAAATGTTTAACCTCAATTTAAAAACAAGAATGGATGAATCAATATAAATACATAGTTCCATGTTTATTTATGTAACTGTTTAATTACAGCAAGCCTAATAACATTAAATTCAATGCTGCAATTATAACGATCGGAGACAACAAAAGTGCATAATAGTTTGCCTTTGTGCCAACACTTTCCATTTTTTAAGTATGGTATATGGATTATTGATTAAATCGTTATTTCATTCAGTTGCAATCTTTAATGGGAGAGAAAGAGTATAAGGGGCAAAATAGCAATGATGTATGTCATTTATATTTTTGTTTCTATTTATTCTAAAAACCCTACAAAACAACATATTATAATATATTAATATAAATGTGAAATGCAAATGCACTGCTAATTCACTCGCGTTCCGCGTACGGACGGACGATCTAACCTTGAATTGCCTTCTAGAATAAAAATAAACATTATTATGTATCTTCCATGATATTCAGTCTGCATGCTAAAAACGCTGTACCTTTGGACCGTTGCAATGCCTTGAACACACACAAAACTATCAAACTGAAGCTTCTCCCCTCCAATGACGACATAATTTCCTTTCCCATCGAGGCAACATTCAAAATCAACATGTAATCCAGTGGGGAAAGATGTCCAATTTTTCTTTCGGATCTTGTGTCAAATTTAAATTGAAATTTCGACGGTCAGCTCGATTCTGTGGAAGCTTTCATGACCCCACAAAATTCGATATGTGGTCACTACTGTCTCGAGTCATTCGACACGCAATTGTTTTTCGACAAGGAATTGCTAAACAAAGATTGAACATTGGCAAGTTTACACAGCAAAACCAGCAACGGGTCATCAGGGCCAATAATAATAATAATATTGTTGCTCTGAACAAAAACTCTCATCCGGATCTTTTTCAATTTCTTATCCGGACCGTTGCTGGAACTGTCAGGTAATTTAGTGCATTTTTCTTTTAAAACATTATTAATAATTGTTATCATAATTTTTGGAATAATTGCACTAAAATGCTCAACACAATTCTTTGTATTGATGGATTTTATTAAATTTTAATATTGCTGTTGTATTTAATTTTGCAGAGAAGTTTTTATCACAAATGTACTGCGAAGAGCGAATGTCATTGGAAGCCCAATATGGCAGCGTTTTGGGGGAAACACCCGTCCTTTGTTTGGCTTGGTGGTTGGAATCGGATTAGCTAATGGAGGAAATAGATTGACGGAGGAAAGTCAGTTTGAAGGAATATGCTCGGAAATTAGGGTATTTTACAGATTCATTTAAAATATTCAGAATTTTCTTAATTATTAGTAAGCTTCAGAATTTTTAAATTAATTTATAACTTTTTTTAAATTCATTTAGAGCACGCTACGCCCGGTGAAGGAAGAAGCATCCGTTGATGCTGATCAACCAGAATGGGAATCACAATTGTCGACGGCTAAATTAGAGTACATTGGGAAGGGACAGTGTGCAGCAATTTATGGCACCAAGGTCAATAATGAGGATGTGGCGGTGAAAGTGATGTTCAATTATTTTCTGGAATCCAACGCTACTACGATTTTGAGGGGGATGATGCGGGAGTTGGTTCCATACAAGCATCGCATTAACGGAGTTCATCTGGAAGATTTAAGACGCTGTGCCCCACATCCGAATATTGTTGATATTAAATGCGCACTGATTAATCCTAACGTACCTTTACCCGGGGCTCATACACATTGGCCAGAAGCTTTACCCAAACGACTGAACGGAGTGGGAAGGAATATGACGATGTATCTTGTAATGGAAAAGTATGTGCTGTATTATTTATTTTTATTCGAATTTATTTACTCTGAAGAGTAAACGTTGACATAAAGTGGGAGTTCGCGAGAATACAATCTAATGTTACGTTTTTTATCACTTCAGATACGACTGCAATCTAGAAAGCTACCTTAACGACAACGAATTGAATCTACGTCAACGAGTATTGATTCTAGCGCAGATGTTGGAAGGGGTTAGTCATCTGAAGAGACAAGGGATTGCTCATCGGTATTCAGAGATATACTGAAATTATATTTTTGTGTATTATAAATGCTTTGAACAATGAATGAACAATTTCGAAATGAATTTTGTTCTACAGCGATCTGAAAGCGGACAATTTCCTTGTGAAAGTGTTGGATTACCCACATGTTGTCATCACCGATTTCGGATTTTGTCTGGCGTCGAGGAAAAATCCCCTGCAGTTGCAGTTCAGTTCCTATGATATGGATATTGGAGGCAACGCGGCTCTTCTGGCGCCGGAGATCGCCAGCGCTACTCCTGGGACTTTCAAATGGATTTCCTATGAACATTCGGATGCTTGGGCAGTTGGAGCAATAGCTTATGAAGTTTTCGGGAGAGAAAACCCTTTCTATAGCGAATTGTCTTGCAGAGACTATGAGGATGTCGAACTTCCAGCTCTGGAAAATGTTCCTAGTCTTATCGAAAGCGTTGTGCATGGTCTTCTGAGGAAAAATCCTCGGGATCGACTAACTTGTGAACTGGCAGCAGTTGTTTGCTACATTTTCCTTTGGGGACCCAAAATCTGGCTTCATAAAGGGAACTACGTCACTGATGTTGAAGTGAGTCAACTATTAGGAGGACGATCATGTGTTCCTCGGATTTATGGCAATTATATTGTGTTTGTATTTATAAATGAACTTGTAGAAATTGTATTTAATTTAATTAAATAATTTATATTTCCAGATCATGCGCTGGTTGATGCTCCTCACAACCAAAGTTGTCAGTTGCACATCGGACACCAGCGAAATGAATGTGATCAACACCTTCCTCCAACGAGTAACTTACAAAGATGTTCAAAAGGCTGTCCAGTTTTGTCAGAAGTAAAAATCCTGGGATATTTTCCAATACTTATAAGATTCGAAAAGGAATCTTGATTGAAATCGCAAAATACACGTCCTTGGAAATAACTTTAGAGTGTGTAGTAACAATGTATAATACATGTACAGTTTGAAAAATTCCAAGGACATTTATTTATGTAAAACCGATGATACTTGTAAAACTATAAGTAGATCTACTTATATGCGTGTATCTTTCTTTACAGGCGTAGAGTGAAGTGCCGTATAGATACTTACATATAACATTTTAATTTGTCGTGATCCGCTGTCAATATACCTTCTACTATAGTAACACTTTGAATCAATTTAAAATTAAACTAAACTTTTTCGCGTAATACATGTGTACGCTGTACATCGAAATAGTTAAATGTTCTTGTTCTTGAATAGTTTACTCTAATGTCTATGCCAGTTAAAATAAAAAAAATATTGTTTATATACCCAATATTCCTTTTATTGTTCTACTATACGCTTTATCAAATTCTTCCCACAAGAAACCAAATACAAAGAAGCTTCTGATTTTCTCATTTATAGATTTCTAAAAATAACGAGTTAATGTAAGATTCCGATTCTTATAAAATGCCTAAATTGTATACACACTTATAGAAATCACTATGTACAGGTGCATTGTTTTAAAACTTTTGCAAGTTAAATGTAACATGTGGATTTAAATCATATGACATCTGTCAGGCTAGACTGTGGTTTACTATTGGAAAATCCGTTTGTTTGTTATAAATACATATTAAAAACCACAATGATGATAGACTGACTGCGACTGCACAATAACGCAATCATTAAATAAATGAATAAATCCCTTCTCCCATGCTACTAATCAATTATTTTTTTAGCTTCTGTTTTTTATTAATTATTATTAACGTAACAAATCTAATAATATATTCCAATGATTAAAGATGACTTTCTTAAATTATATTTTGTATATTCCTAATTACTCGGGGAACAGAGGGAGAAGCTTAGCACATCCACCATAATTGTTATGCACGCCTATAGTAAAACAGCGCTTTAAAAAATTACTTGACGAAAAAATGCATAAATGACGATTATGGGTTAACAATCTCGTTTTGCCCATTTGAAAGAGATCACAACAAACCTTTGATTTGTGATCATTAAAAATACCTTTTTTCCTTCAATCAGAGATCTCTTGATCTTGTCTGACGCAAGTAAAAATTCTGGTTATGTTTACCCCCTATAGGATAGTCATCTCTCTCTCATCTCTTTCCTTCTTAATAATCTCCGTATTCTTTCATATAGCATCATCTTTTGTTATTGTTATAATTTACGACATTCCTTCCTTGATCTTCCGCAGTAATTTGTAGGTTGGATGCGGATGAGAAAGAAGATGAAGGGGGATCCCGCAAGGTGAATTTATGTATATATGTACATGATATGTATCTCCCTTTACATAAGACCAATAAGCATTCAGAGCGGTACTTTGAAGTTACTGTTGACCTAGATTTCCTTCAATTTCAACTGCTGTCAATTGTCAAGAACAACTAAAAGGGTTATATATTGTACCACATAATATAATATACAGTTATAAATATTATTATTGTTTTTATTTATTATTATTTATATTTTTACATTACCATCAACAGTGAATTCAAAAATATTGTTAAAATATTATTTAATGCAGTGAAATGTGACGTTCATCCTCCAAAAAGTCATTGACATTTCTACAAATAATTATTCGGATAAGAAACAACGCGGAATAAACAACTTGTTATTGTTGTTGTTGTTTTTATCATTATTGTTGTTATGGTCGTTATTATTGTAATGTAATCAAATTACTAAATGCGCAATACACGGATATAAACAATTTTTTTTACAATTAAAGGTGTTAGATAAGAATTTAGTAAATATACAAGCCCATCAATAACTGAAGTTCCTATTTGAGGCAGTATTATTAATTTAATATTTAAGCATAATCTGTAGCATTTGTATGCAAAATGAACAACAATAACGATGACAGCCCAAACGATAAAAAGAGAAGGATGACTGACGATAGCGTTGTTAGTAATTGTAGTGGTGAATTATTAGAGCAAGAATCAACTAGTGTAAGTTTTATAAATTATTTTTGGTGTTTTTAGTAAATTAATATATTATTTGGTATGATCATAAAATTTATTTGTGGCATGAAGATGATAATTTGAGAAAATATATATGCGAAAGCTAATTAAAATTTAATGTGAAATTGCAGGATTTGGATGAAAGCCCACCCGTTTTATCTATTGAGTTTGTAAGTGTGATCATTTGATTTGTATTTAATTATTTATTGTTAATTTTGAAATATTTGTGGTTGTCAAACTGCCGGATTTTTGATAAATTTGATGAAGTATTGATATTTATTAAGTTTGGTAATCCTGGGAATCGGTTCTGAATTTGTTGTTTGGTCTGAATAAAACTGATTACACTCTGATTTCCTGAAATTTTGCAGGTCCTCAAAGAAATATTCAGCTACTTAACGGTCCCGGAATTACTGAAATGCTCTCTCGTAAATAAAACATGGAACCTTCACTGCCGAACGGTGCTTCGCGACAAGAAAAAATGTGTGGCGGAGATTGTGGGTCACCGACCTTGTTATACTTTAAAAAAGCTAAATAATTGCCTCAGGAATTGCAACAATGTGCCCTTCAATGGATTATCAATAATTTTACCGGAATTAAGTCACAATCACCATTGTATTAAATGCAAAGATTTATCCGAAGGCTACTGCAATATTTTAACAAAGATAAGCATAAAATACTTCCGCATCTACTGGGGAGAGGACTGGCGATGTCCGGCAGTTCGTTTTATCAAGAAAATTTTACTGGAACGAGCAGGGGAATTTGAGGGATTTGATGTGATGAGACTCCCCAGTTCCACCACGGAATTTTTTCAGACAAGACCCCACAATTGGCTGAGTAATCTCAAATCATTGGAAATCCCTTCGGAGGAAGATCCCAAGTTGGAAATTGAGGTCTTGGAGAAGCTAGTGTGCGAGCCGTTAAAATTACAAGAGATTTTTGGTATCGTGTCCGCTAAGCAGCTCCCGTTTTTATTCTCAAGAAATAGTGCAAAAGCTGTGAAGGATTTTATGCTTAATCCCAAATCCGAACAGGCCGAATTGTGCTTGAAGTTTGCCTTGGAAGGACCGAAACTGCGAAAATTATTTGTTTCATCCTACAGATTCGTGCAAGAATCGAACGTTGAGTGTTTCTCGCAGATTCTAAAACTTTTGATAAATAGCAGTTGTAACTCGTTGCAAAAATTGGATATGGAACATTTAGATTTTATTCTACTGTCACTTCTGGAGATAGAACCATTGTCGAAATTAAATTATCTCACTTTGGGATATTGTCCCGTCTTGGATGATGACGAAGGCTATTATACTTTAAGAAGAATCAACTTCGAACGCCATTTCCCACATTTAAGGTCCATAGAAATTCATTCGGATTCTTTGGGAGAGCAAAATCTTGACGGTTTCATTACACGGGCGTTTAGAGAGACTACTCAGGAATATGCTTGCCGGACGGTGAAAGAACTTAAACTGCCGCAGATGTTTTATCACATTGATCCTGAAAGTTTTGAAATTTTTGGAGAATTGTTTCCGAACGTGACGGATTTTTATACTAGCCAGTGCGAACAAATTGGACCGTTTCTCAAGGCTCTGTGGACAACTTGGACGAACATGGAAATAATTACATTTGAAATGATTCAAGATCGCTATGCCGAAGATAACTTTGATGATATTTTTTGTGGGATTTCTTTAGAAGAAGTTGATCACTTGATGGATTTTACAGAAGTCGAGTTACAGGAGTATCAGTATGCGCCGTCGAGGCCATCTATTCGGGATTTAAATAGTACGTTGACCTTATTGAATCCGTTTGACATATAGCTAAATTTTTTAATGAATTTTTATTTTAAATTTAAAAATTAAATTAAAAATAATTAATAATAAAACCAATTTTTTTTGCATTCTGTGATTTAGATCTTAAACAGTTCCGCCTAGAATTAATTCATCAAACGGACTGCAAACGTAATGATGATCCTCAAGTTGTCATGGCTTCCCATTTGACCGGATATTTAGCTTTTCGAAGAATGCCTTCACTAGTTGTAGAGATATCTACGGAAGAATGCACGAAAATCGAAGGTTTGCATTGCCGTAAGTCACCATCAAAAATGAATATTAATAAATAGAATAAAAATTAATTAAATTAAATTAATTAATTAATAAGTATACAAAAAATTTCAACATCATTATTGTGCAACAAAACCTATAACTTATATACTTTATTTAATATTTTCAGGCTTCAAATTGGATCATTTAGCTCCGTTTGTCAAGTTCATTGACACACGTCAGTGGATATGATTTTAGTACAACGCCGCAGCAAGATCTACAATGATTTTACTACTTAAATGCAAAAAGTGTATTTACTGCACTAAGTATGCGTATTAAAACACCGCAGCTTTATTTATCCTCTACTTTTTCGTTCAGCTTGTTTAATTTGATAATCTCCATATGGATTTGATCGATGATTGGTGACCTGTGCAGAACTGTCCTGAAATGCAGTGATGAAGTGCGTGCAGCTATAATTGCAAGAGCAATTGGTAGAATGTTACTTCCATTTTTGAGATAATGATTATGTAATAATTTAAGAATGCAAAAATGCTGCATTTTCAAACCTGTTATAGATTAGACGCGAAGATTTGTATTATTAGTATTTGCCACTTGCCCTCGCTTTCAATCATAGCAAGCTGGCGTTGAATCTGATGTGATTTTTGTTACCAACGAGTAAACCTGTGAGATCTCATTCACTATATGTATATGTAGTTACATATATGTGTATGTATATGTACACATATATGTATTCATATTTCAGCTTTGTATTTCTACTATAAATAAATGTCTACTTAAGTAACCCGCTATATGCCTATGATTTTCGTTTGTTAATAAACTTTTATGCAAGGAATAGTGCAAGCCATTATGAGTACCAATGTACAGAGTTTATATATAGAACATAGAAGGAATCATTTAATTCCGTATTTAATTTCACGTATTAATAATGTATTTGATACACACACTGCTGACGTATCCACCGCTTATTCTCTATTCCACGATGAATGGTTTTGTTAATAAATATTCGTAATTCGTACACTATTAAGCATCCCATAAAACTTGAAGCCGTACATGTCCAAATTGCAGAACACGTACTTCGTTTTTCATTTCGATAATCGGAAAATCAATAAATGTAACGGGGAATAATGTTGTAATTGTAAAGTAAAGTATCTACATACTTCGGTAATGAAGTGGCGAGGATTTACGGAGCAATGAGATAATTATAGGAACCGCCAAGTATTGTTTCGTTTCAAGTGTAATAATGAGTATAAATAATTACTAAATTACGAAGCAATAATAAATTGCGACAATGCGGACATGATGAAGATGTGTTCGTAATATGTTAACCAACCGGGGAAAGACTATTAGATACTTCGTTCATTTGCATACGATTACCTCTTTCGCTGGATGGGCCATTGAAAATTCTTAAGGAGTTGAAGTTGGAGAGACATTATTATCCAAAATTTCATCGCCCTCTGAACACAAAAGCAAGGACGGCTTAGTTTAATAGGAAATTATTCACAAGTAGCAAACACCATGCTATTAACAAAATTGGGTTGGGTGTCATAATTTAATTACTGCAATTATGAAAATCGAAATGCAGGGAACTCTGTGAATTACAACTTAATGTGCATATAATGTCTTTAGAAACGTCACTAGCATAATAAGCTAGGTAAGTGTTAAAAAAATTGCATACCATTTAGAATCTTTACAGGAGTGCTGTCCTGTACAGTGAGCTGAATTGTTTAAAGCACATGCTGGTATCACAACCAAATTTTCTGGACTTTATTTTGTATCTAAAATATAATTGAAGAAACATAAATTAAATAAACGTTTAGTTCTCAAAAGCTGCAGTTTTTGAATAATGTAGGGATGGACTGACTGATATTAATTATTTATATTCATTTTATAAATGCATCATTTATCCCAAATTTGTGTGAAATGTTCAAAACTTCGACGTCGGTAATTTTTGAGGTTTGGTGGACTGTTAGTGAAAGTAGTCTGTTAATGTAATTTACGGAAAGGAGATTATTTCACCACGTTAACTCCGCCGTTCTGCAATTTGGTTCACACTATTACTTTTAGTAAATTACATGTATAGATTTTCTGGAGACTGAGAATAATTCGCACATATTTAATGCAACTTTAACACCGGTTGTCAATTCTCTGGATCGCATGTGCACATGTGAGTTAAACCGTAAACAAGGTTACAATATATCCACAAACCCAACTTAAAAACATTATTCAATTGCAAATCCATATTTGTTGAACTAATTAAACACTTTTACAAAGCTTCAAAATCAAAATGTTATCGAAATCAACCTACAGCTATTTCAAATTCATGGCCATTTTAAACTTATTTTTACTTGGTGGTCCGGTAGGCTGGAATTCTAAAAACCACAGATTTGTCATAATCAAATCGAAAATTTTCAAAATTTTATCCTCACTTAACTTCGTGTTGTTAATCGGTTACTATGTGTTTTTAACTTACCAACTTGCTGCCGGTGTTCTAAATCCGGATGTTGTTGGAATTGGTGAAATTTTCAAACGAATTTATCACTTAATTGGTTACGGGCTAGGGATAAAGTATCATATAAGCAAGACTTATAGATATTTCGAGATACCAATTTTCATGAATGCTTATTTACAGTTCAGTGAGTTTTTTCAGAGTAAGTTAGTTTCAATTTGAGCTATTTAATTTTTTTAACGAAGCATTTCTTAACTTAACCCAAAATGAACTTTAGATACATAATTTTTAATTTAATTTAATAATTTTAAGGCAGATATTCACTCGCGCATGGTACACGAATGGACGACGGAACGATTGCAGAGAAAAAAACATTCATTGGAAGATTCCGACGGAAAAAATCGCCAGTTTTTTTAAACGGATCAGAAAAAATGTTATGTTTATTTACAATAATGGCCGTCCTAATTTCCACGATCAATGTCATGGAAACTTTTGCTGTTCCAGAGGCTTCACATTTCGTCTCATCATTGCTGGAAAAACCGAAAGAAATGCCACCGGAACTTCAATTGACCGTTTCCTTTTTTCAAGTTTGGCTTAATGTGAGCTTCTGGGCTATGAATCTTTATCATAGTTTTCCGGTCTATTCTTACATGTTTTCAAGGACTCTCATTCTGCGGGAAATGATGTAAGGTTCAAAATAAACTACTTTCTTAACTGATAAATACATTACATTAATCTTCTATTAATTTATTTAGTTTTTCATTAAATCATGATTTAACATTTAAAGACGTAGTAATATTTTATAAAATCTGATAATATGACTAAAAAGCCGTATTTATTAATTTTAACAATAATTTTTATTTCAGAAATAAGGAGAGCACCTTGACCCGCAATAGTTTAAGAACTCAGAGTACAATTTTCCAAACCTACAGAGCCCTGCAGGTGGAACACAACTTATTTTCAATTTGTTTCCAAGACGTTTACTTCCCTGGACATAACTTACTTCAAGGCTCAGCAGCTGTGATTTGTTTCTACGGTATCATCAAAATGAACGGAACAGTGGTGGCAAATTTGGTCATCTTAGCTTTGGTGTATTTGGGTCATTTCACTGTTTTCTTCGGCACATTGAGTTTATTCTACGAACTATCGCAAAAACTTTTGGAAAGCGTGAAAACACGCGACCCGTATTGGAAGCGTGTGCATCGGTCCTGCCAACCCTTGAAGATCTTTATCGGACCTTATTATTATATTACCAAGGTGGAGGTACTTAGCTTTTGGTTTTTCATTGCGAGTAACACCGTCAACTTGATGCTGACGTTTTAATTAAATTGCCCTTAAATTTTTTAAATCAATAAATAAATATTTTTAACACATATTTAACAAATTCGCTACATATTTAAAAACACTATAACATTGGTAGTCGCGGCATACAATAACATTAAAACCGTTGTAGGTTTTACACCACACAATGATCCGTATTTAATAGAAATTGGTGCGCATGACAAGAGCAATTTCATATTGTATTGAATTTCCCGCCGTTGGCCATCGCCATTTTTCTTGTCACGTGCCAACTCTTGCGTGCATTCGTGAACAAATCTCCTAGACTTGGTGAAAATCCCTGCTAGCAAGCTTGCCATGATCATCTTCACTAGCGACAAAACCAAATTCGCAAAATATATGAGGAGCGTCAGCCATTGCAGCACATGTATCCATCTTGCGGGAACGCAGAATGTCAACCAGAACAACACAACCCCTTCGGATGCGTTAATTGCTAAAAAATCAGAAAAGGCGGAGTTGTAATGCTTGACGAGTACGGATAACGTTCGGTAGTCTTGGATTTTATTTCGAAAACTACTTCTTCCGTGAGGTGGCGCATTTACTGAAGAAGAGGGTAGAAGCGTATCCAAAGAACGTGAAACAATTATCATTACGATGTAATGCAAGATCGAGTGAGTTAGTGTGGCGCCCCAGTTAAAGTACATATGGATTGCTTCATAAAGAAAGCTGATAACGTAGATGATAGGAGTGGTTTCATTAAGGTCCAACCAGTTTGTCCATGTATTTGTAATGAAATTTGGGTATTTGGGGTAAACTATGAAGTAGACCATCGTGCCGAAAACGCTTCCAAACCAGAACTGGGATATGAACATGGTAAATAGTATAACTGAGCGTTCGATTATAGATTTGGAATGTCGTTCATTTTTTTCTGAAACAGACATTTTGCAATGAAATACCATTAAAACAGTAAAAACGATTAATAAAATGAATCATCATTAAATATTTCATATAATTCAAGTAGCGATTAATTTTTTTTTTACTTACCAGTAAAATCCCGTTGAATTTTCAAAGTCTCCGAGAGCACTGAGCACCAATCGTGTTTTCTACTGATGATGGTGCTGAAATCCGTCAAGCAATACATCGGGCCATAAATCCAAGTAATTAGAAGCATTAAAGTAGAGATGTCTGCATTATCCCGGATGGCTTGAATTGTCAATAAAGTTACTTTTATTGCGAATCCAATGCTATACAAGTATGTACAGTAGTACAACGCTAATTTAAAATTTGAGGGAAACAGTTCAACTTTGCCAGTGACATCGTCACATTGAAATATTGAAATTCTTAAAGTTGTTCCTAATTTGAACAAATTTTGATAAAATTTGTAGTATCCCATTTTCTACGATGACTCACAAATATTTTCCTTACTGGTTCTGGTTTACAAATACGTTCCTGTGCTTGGTTCTTATTTGCCAATGTGCATATTTATATAAATCCTCTAATGTAATCAACAAGATTAGTGAACCAGGTTTTACAGTTGTTCGCTTAATGAGAGCAATTTTGAATCAACGGACGAAAACAAATTTTGTTTAATGACATCGAGGATTCATTATCATTGGAACCAAATTTGATAATAACAACAGGAAAACAATTGTTAAGGATGATTGCAAGGGCAAACTTGGACACATGGGTAATTATAGATACTTACAGGTACTTTTAACCTATGTATGTTTAGAGGAATAATGAAAGAAAATAACATTTTCCACGTGTGTAAATCAAAGGAAACGGATGAAATTAGTAAATCTAATGGAGGCATTCAATTCAAGAGTCGAGATTTTATTAAAATGGGAGTATTTTACCTTCTTTAAATGATTCTGGCATGTGTATGTAAATGTTACAGCACTGGTTACGTGAAGTTGATGTTTGTGTATTTTATTAGCCATGAATAAGTTTACACAGCAATGATTTCATTACGAGGCTCCCTGAACTAAATATACTTGCAATTATTTGAGCTGGTAAGTCATTCTAGACGGGTGTTCAAAGTGATTAATATCATTGCGCAAATATAACCGCACATAATACTTAGTTAGACTCCATGGACTGTGTAGTACGCTTATAGGTCATATTCATGTATAATGTATATTTGAACAATTAACATTGTGCACCGATGACGTTAACATATTTCGAGTAACATTGTATTGATATCTTCGAACCGTTTTGTTTGGCAGAATATACAAGTTATACAAAGTATATTTTGCATGCCCTATACGTGTAGTAAGAGTTCTTCTTAGGGAACTTCTTACCTGGGTAATTAAACTCACACGTGGCGTCTTTTATCACTTGACTTTTTCAAGAAATCTGATAAAAATCTCTTTTATTAACCTGATTTCCTCTATTGTTTAAGTATTGGCTTGTATGTTGATTCGTTTATAATAATAGGTAATTGACTTTACCACAACCGATTTAGCATTATACCTACATCTACAAACATGACTGATAATTCATAATTACCCTGTATCGTTTTGATCCTCACACTAGAGCTGCTGATGGGTATTCGTCAAATCATTGTTAAATAATTCAAATAACCATGATAACGGTTTATATTATTACCACCAGTACACACAACCTGCTTCGTGTACCCATTAAAGCGAGCTCTTCCATAGAGTAAAGTATATTAATCTTTAAAATCTTAGTCAACCATCCCAGCGGCATATCAATTCCAGAATATACGGAGCTGCTCAAGGTTTTGAAGTCATGGGAGCCGACCGTAAGAAATGACACGTAATAGAAAAGCGCATTGTATGTATTTGCATAATGATCAAAAGTTTTTATTTTGGTTACTAAGCAAACATGGTACTAAATAGGTATTGACTAATGAAACTACATATTTAAAAAGACTATAACATTGGTGGTCGCGGCATACAATAGCAGTAAGACCGACGTGGGTTTTACATAGTACAACGATCCATAATTAATAGAAATTGGTGCGCATGACTTGAGCAATTTCATATTGTATTGAATTCCTCGTCGTTCTTCAGCATTTGTCCCCGCGCATGAAGACATCACTAGTTTCCATGTCTGAACGAATCTCTTAGACTTCGTGAAAATCCTCGCCAGCAAGGTTGTCATGATTATCTTCAGCAATGGGCAGATCGTATTCGCAAAAAATAGTAGGAGCGTTAGCCATGGCATCACGTGTATCCATCTTGCTGGAACGCAAAATGAGAACCAGAACAATCCGACTACGAGGGCCACATTAAGGGCT
>JAQGAK010003432.1:0-15158 GCA_034696945.1 Lipothrix lubbocki
CAAGTTGAGGGCGACGCGCGAAGCGCGTCGCCAACCAGTAGATCGAACGCGCGCGAAGCGCGCGGAGGTCTACTGGTTATTATAATAAAACTATATTACATTCTATTATTTTTATTCATTACAAAATTTAATTTAATTTTTATGTATAAAATTAATTTACATCACTTAAAAGACAGTTTTTTTAATATTCTAGGAAGCAGTATCTCGTCCGTGGAAATTATCAACTTCGCAGGCTCCATTTTCCCAAATTAAATGTAAAACAGTGCGGTGGTTGGGCTTCGGTTTTTATACCGTTGCAGCGGATGGGTACGGAGTTTCCTACGTCTCACCCACTGAAAATCTTCAATTTTTTCATGTATCATCCATGAGATCTTGTCGTACTACGGTGAGCAGAATTTAATAATTATTTCATAAAAGGAAGTACATATTTTGATTTGTTTTAATAAAGTATTTGTGAAATTATTGATATCAAGTACTACTTGTCTTAATGCCTTATTAGGATTCCCTGAGATTCTCGAAAGCAATTCAACGAGCTTTGCTGGATATTCAGCAATTATTTTTGAATGTGAAACCCGATGATCCAGGCTTGTCGACCAAATAATGTTACACTGAAAACATATTTCAAGAATTTAATTTTATGTTTAGAAACCACTTACAAGATATTCGATGTGTTTTTCATATCTAATAAGATAAAGTTATAGACGCGTAGATTACATTTCACAATTCATTATTACATGATAAAAATTGAATACTCTGGACTTTAAATTGTTGTCGACACATGAAAATATTGCATACACAAAAATTGATGTTTGAATGCGTTTCACTATGAAATGCAATGCAAAGACGATAAATTTCTTAACTTTGAACAGCGTTATGCAACAATGATTTTCCCCATTTGTCAAGCATCATTACTTCGTCAACATCACAACAAAAGTAGAAAGTAGTACAAACAATTGTCGATTAAATAATTCATAAAATTTATATATACAGCTCCAAATGAACTACTGCACAAAAACAGAAGCTGACAATAAAAACAGCGTGGATATGCCGTGAATATAAAAATAATAAATAACTACGTTGTGAATATCAATTTGAGTAGAAATTTAGGAACAAGATTTGCATTGAACACATTACAAATATCTTGTTAAATTCTTTTTGAAAAATGTAGAACCTTAAAACTTGGATTGTACAGCAGCACATCGGTATATAATTGGCTTACAAAATATATCCTGCTAATTGAAAGTTACAAAAATTAATTATAACATCACAACGAAAGAAGAGAGTAGTATAAGAACAATTACCGGTTAAATATTGGAAACGGGTAAAATAGGCAAGGACATAGTGAGATATCTAAATTAGGGTACACATTTAGGATTGCAGGACATAATTGTCCATATTTGCTTAAACACATTGTCATAATCGTTACTAGTCCTTGGAATCTAAATGAAGGCCCTCAAAAATTGGATTGTAAAGCAGCACAGGGTAGAGATATGTTTACAAAATTAATCTTGCTAATTGAAAATCTTTAAATTTATTTGTAAGAAAATTTTTTTAAATGCTTTTTGCCGCAGAGGAACGTATATTTTGGCAACTACCCCGGTTCTCTTAAAAGCGCTATCGCAGTTTTGTCAATATCCACGGCAGTCTCTGTGCTCATTCTTAAGGATGGCGATGATAAGGATTTAATTGGAATTTTTAAATTTTTGCAACGGAATGATTGCATGTTGTAAGATACTATTAGTATTGGAAAAAAGTGTTGGAAAAAATATATTTTTCAATAAATCAAGTATTTATATTTAAGTAGTAATTAGGAGCAAATTAAAACAAAGAATAATTACCAAATTAATTAATAAACGGAACTTACTTTTGTCTCTGATAACAAATTCAATATGTTTCGTCGGATTGTTAGATTCAATGACAACGTTTCAGAAGTTCTTTCTCATCTCCTAGCGGGACTTGTCATATGGTTTGTTCTTTGTTTATTGAGAAAAGTAATTTTACGAGAATGCGTGAGATTTCTTGGTAAGTGAATAAGTCGAAATTAAATTAACATTTTGTACAATTTTAAATTCCTAAAGTGATCGTAAATATAAAAAAAACCATACCATCATTAAGTTGTAGGCCAACAAACTATCAGTTCGTGGAAAGTCAAACTGTGTGTGTTTCTCATCAAAATTCTACACTGCTGGTCAAATCCAATTACAAAAAATCTATATGGATGTCAAGACATTTTGCCAGCGTTGCCGGTTCCGAAGTTGCAATTAACCATTGACAAGGTCAGTTTAATAAGTACATTTACCCATAATTACATTTGAAATTCTAGGTTTCAATTACAAATAAGAGCGACAATTTAAGTAATTTAATTATATACATACTTGATAAAATTTTAGTATATCGAATCAATTCGAAGCCTGGAAAGTGACGTGGACTTTGCGATGACTCTGCGGAAAGCTAAGCAATTCATGAATACGACTGGACCGAAATTGCAGCGTTATTTGTACTTGAAATACTTGTGAGTCTGATTTTATAAGAATTAATAATAATATTAATTTACTATAAATTGTCTTTAGAACAAAAAAAATTTAGTCCTGAAATAATTTTTAACAAGGTACGCACCAAATTACGTGAGCGATTGGTGGGAAAAATATATTTACTTAACGCAACGAACATCTCTGCTCACTACCTCAAATGTGTATTTACTTGACGTGAAAAATGAAATGAACCTCACTCAGGCGGCTCGGGCTGCTCTCATGACTTACGGCACCACCACTTTGCACCAGCAAATCAAAAATTATTCTTTAAAACCAGTATGAGAAACGTAGTTTAAAATTTAATTGAAGTATATAAAATAAAAAAATTTAATTTCTTTCGTTTGCGACGACTTTACCCAGCAATTAGTTGGCCAAGATATAATCCCACTTTGCAACTGGCAATTCCATCGCTTCTTCTGCTCCTACCGAATTCCCGGTGAAACCACGGACACTCTTGAGCAATACGAGAACTCCGGTCATGCTGTAGTTTACCACAACGGGAAGTACTTCAAAATCAATGTTTTCCATGACGAAGCGCAGACCAAGAGATTGAATCCAGCAGAGTTGCAAACGCAATTCCTCCGAATTCTGAGTGACCAATCCGAACCAGCGGCTGGAGAAGAAAAGCTTGCGGCTTTAACTGCTTGGGATAGAGTCAGTTGGACACAAATCAGAAATAACATCCTCGCAAATGGTGTTAACAAGGAATCCTTAGATGCTATAGAATCTTCAATTTGTATGATTTGCTTAGATGACCAAGAATTTTCCGTGAAATGTGCCAACGAGGTAAATAAAATTAATATTTGTTACAGCGTACATAGTATGTTATAATTGTTTGTAATCATTTAAATTAAATAATTAAATGGATGTTTTTTTTTCAACATATCGTCGACGAACGATCTTTAAGTACCAACTGCATCACGTTCCAGTGTCTTAATGTACCAACGCGGAAACGCTCAAAACTCGAAAGTTCAAAATGTAAAACAAATGTTTAAACATGGAGTTAACAATTTTGATATGTTTCGACGTTAGGGCACAGTGGATGTTGGTACGTAAGGATATTAGCCAAGCATGCAGCTGGTACTTTCATATCCTTCACGTACAATATGTATTTTTTATTAAATTATGTATCTGAAATACTTGATTTAACGTCTCTTTAGTTCACAGATGAGGGTTCGCCGGCGGATAACTTTGCTCAAGCAATTTTAGCCGGTAACGGACACAATCGTTGGCTAGACAAAAGTTTATATATTGTAGGAACGAATGGCAGGGTAAGTGGTGTTGGTTTACTATTTAATGCAGTGTTATGAAAATGTGTGTTTTATATACATATATTGCGCTTTCCTTTAGTTTATGTATTTGCATTTTAGTGTGGAGTTTTGGCCGAGCACAGCGGGTAACGTCATCCAGCGGCATCCAATGCATTTTATGCATGTTTGTCCTTAAATATGTCTGGTGCTGTAACAAGCAATACAACAATGATGGATGTACTAAAATCTGACAAATTATTTCTTTTACAATAATTTAGAGTCGATGGTGCAGCTGCCGGTTATTTATGGGAAATGTTAATGGATTACTGTATAAATTTTAACGAGTAATGAACTTGCAGTTTTCGACGAGATAGCTCATTAATCTTTTAATGTACCAATGGAGTGCATAATTTAAAACGCAATACGTGTGTGAATTGCAGGGTAGATGGAAATGGTAAAATTACCACTTCCGTAAAAACCGTTCCGCCGCCTGTAGAAAGATTAAAATGGAAACTTCCGATAGAGTGCATTGCTGCCATAGAAATCGCATCCGCAGAAGCTAAAACTTTGACTATGAATGTTGACGTGAGGATTTTTGGGTTTGAGAGCTTTGGCAAAGGTTTCATGAAAAAATGTCGGGTGGGTCCGGACGCTTTCGTACAAATGGCGCTTCAACTTGCATATTACAGGGTAATATTTTCGGCCAAGAGGATTTAAATTTGAAATGTATGTACATACAATGGAAATTAAAATCTGTACAAGTGTTTCGTATAGGATCAAGGAAAATTCGAAGCAACATACGAAGCCACCACCACACGTTTTTTCCTTCAAGGACGCACAGAAACAATTCGCTCTTGCACTGTCGAGTCCTGCCGTTGGGTTTTATCCATGGAAAATACGGATCTCTCTGTAAGAGCTGAGTTTACATAGCTTTAATTTTACTGCAACAATGTTAATACTAACTATTTTATTACATAATTTGTGTAGAGCCCTGAAAAGATCAAATACTTTCGAGAAGCTTGCAATAAGCACCAGGAAAACTCCAGACAATCGATGATTGGTAAAGGCTGCGATAGACATCTCTTTGCGCTATATGTCATGTCCAAGTACTTGAATGTAGACAGTCCATTTCTGAAGGTAGTGAGATTACAAAAATGGAATAAAATTCTAGAATTTTTTTTTCGCAATGCTCAATTAACATTTGAAATTTATTTTATTTTATTTTACTTCTGTGAATACTCAATATATTTAGGAGGCAATGACTCGTCCCTGGAAATTGTCTACCAGCCAATTGCCGTTTTCCCAAATTAAATCAAAACAGTTACAATGGCTTGGAGGTGGCTTTGGCCCTGTTGCACCTGATGGCTATGGAGTTTCATACATCTTTACTACAGAAAATATGACTACATTTCAAGTGTCATCTTTAAAATCCTGTCCAGCCACGGTAGTGTTTCCGCCTGGAATATATCCTTTATATTCGTTTTAATCCATTATTGTTTACATCGCTATTTGTTATTAACAGCTTAAAATAATATAAATCAGCATCAGTATTATCCATATACCTATTCAACTTTTTAATGCGTACACAGGATTCTCTGAAGTTTTCCAAAGCAATCCAACGAGCTCTATTGGATATACAGGAATTGTTTTCTGATAAGTGATGAAGTGGGGTTGAGTGATGAAGCTCGAAACCTGTATGCATGTATTGGGGTAATGAGATACTATAATTTGACCATGATATTAATGTGCTGGTATTGCGAAGTATTTACTGTGTAAGTCCTCGAGATTGTTGTTTGTGAATAATTCGAAGTACTTTATAGAATCAATAGCAAGAGTAAATACAAATATCATATAACATCAACTTTATTTAACATTTTGATCCTCATTAAAATAACATAATTATACCCTGTGTATATACCATGTTTGTGTCATGAATTCTTTTAGACTTGTTAGACATGAACGTTTGTTATACCCTGTGTATGTCCGAATATGCACCATTCGGAGCTTGGAGCTTGTATATTAAATACATATATGTATTATATAACATACGTCTTCCTATACAGCCGTAATGTCCTATGGAAAAAATTATTCTTAAAAATAAAACACGTATGACGTATATTAATTAAACTACTCTAACCCAATCGTAACGCAAACTACCTCTAATCGTAAGACAAGAAGATTCAAATTCGACGATACTTCAGTACGAATAACAAAAACCACTTAATTTTTGTACTATACTAATTTAAACTAGACATTTCTCACTCACTTCACCAAGTTAATGTAAATTTTGTCAAAACAGATCGATAGATAAGAACTAATGTATAAAACAGGAGCTTGTAAATAAAGATGCCAAAAGCAGAGTGACACTGACAGTAAAACAAGTTTGTCCGGACAGAGCATCCGTCGAGTCATACAACAAGTAATCATTGTAAGTATCTATATCTTTGAATCCCATCGATTCATATCGTTTGTAGTTAATCTCAAGGTGAGTCATAGCTCTGGCAGTTACATTAGCTTCCAAACCGGTCCAGTTTCTAAGGACCAAGAAGTTCTCCTCTGGGCTCTCCATACCATAAAACCGCAGAACGCGATCGATTTCAATCACACTTGCTCCATCATTCCCGTCTCTCTTGAAACCTGTCACGACAATTTTTGTCGCATTTGATTTTAGCACTTTCAATAGCAACTTGGGGCCCCAACCGGTATTGGAGTTTGCAGGTAACGAAAACAGTCTCACTGTCTTTAAGTTGGGGAAGGTCTGTTCAAGTTGGTTAATGATGATCGGATCCACGTCGCTTTCTTGCAGAGTGAGGTCAATCACTGATGAGATGTAATCGGGGGAATTGGAAATCAAGGCCATGCGGCATAGTGATAGTTTTTGCAATGTCAACGAAAAGTCGTCTAAATTAACTGGGATCTGCAGTTCCGGGTCCTTAGGATTCCAATAATATTCTGGAGCATGGTCATCCTGACCTAAAAATGGTTGATAGGCATGGAATTCCTCGAGATTCTTTAACGATTTTATAAGTGTTGACACGTTGGTCGGACTTCGTGGAATGGCATTATTAAGGTTTAGATATTTTACTGAAGGATGAATTAAGGAAATATTATTCATCCCACACCAACTCAAAGCCAGATGGTTGTACTCTCCTTGGACGTACCGAAGTACGGATGAGCAAAAGTGAAGATTAATGTTCAGGAGACCGGTCTTCCGGTCAATGTCCAACAAGGTCGTTCCATCTATGAGGACACTAACATGAACTTGTAGGTTGAGCACGTCCCGAATGAAGTCCCATTCCTGATTTTCCACAACCTCGAAGAACATGATATCATGGAGGATCTCCACCTTCTTGAACACATCGGCATTGACCAGAGGGATGTAGCTAAAATGGAAGCGCTCTAACTTCGGAAGATAAATTCGACGACCACGACTTGACAGAAGTTCTTGAGCAGTGATATTGATGGATTTTAGATTCATAGCACCTTCCAGAGATGAGGTTAGGAGATTTAGATCTATCACTGCTCGTCGGATCTCAAAGTGTTTTATTGATGAAACGTTTATGGAGGAATCCAGACCACTAAATATTTCTTCTTCATCTTCTGATTCGAAAATGTAATGACCATCTTGAAGGGAATTTATTTTATTAATTGGTAGCGGATGACAATTTTCTGGAAATGGCGATTGTAGCTTAAACGCTGTCTCATTAGGAACATCTTCTTCTACGCGTGGTTTTGGCACTAAAATAAAAACAAAAGCACTAATTTTATAATTAATTATTTCATTTTTTAAATTTAATTTTATACATTTTTTATCGTTTTGATCTTTTAAATTTAATTTTTTTAATCGTTTTAATGTTTTTTATTCAATTTTATTTATTTTTATTTTTTTGGAATTATTTGAATAAGATTTTGTAAAAGTCATTTCTTCAATTACCCAATGATAAGGTAAAAATTATGACCACAACCGCTATTGCAGGAAGAAGCCATAGCCAATTGATCCTGAAATAAAATGATTTAATACAATTTAATTAATTTTCCTTAAATTATGTGGTTCATGTATTCCATTTTTAGATTGGATTTTAATTTTTGTGTAATTAATTTCTTCTCAAGTTTGTTAACTACCTGCTAGTAATAAGAAAAAACCTCCCTCGCCAGGTGGAGTAGTCGTGAAATTCTGACCTCCCCATCCGATTTCATGTGCAAAAGGAGGAAACGTTTTTTAACGAAAAATAATTTCTATAGACTTGTAATTTGTCAATCAATGCGGAATATATTTAATGTAAGTGAATTATTGCTGGTTTGGAGTTAACATTTTTTTAACTTAATTTAAGGATAGAGTATAGCGATTTCAATTTAATTTTTCAAAATAACATTAAAAATTCACTTTAGTATTGGTTTCAAATGTACAAAAGCAGAGACAAAGAGAATCCGATCGGAAGGAATAAGATAAAGATTGGACGTTGTACCATACGAGCTCGAAGCGTTCGCTCTCGCAAGGTCCCAACTCAACTAATTCCACGCTTAACAACACATTTTATAATTTCGTCCAGTCCAGCAAAATATAGGTTATACATACCCAAACTTAAGGACATTAAAAAACATAAAAGGTTGGGTTGTTGTCATTCCCTCAAACTTCGTTACATACTTGCTCGATCGATGCCAAGTACATTTTCTGCATGAGTCCACCCCTTGTAACTTAATATTTTGCTGTGCTATAGTGTTGATCAGGTTTGATTAAGCATATTAGACGACTGGACATCAGGGCACCACATGAGAATGGCTTACCTGCTCAAGTACACAAAAGTAGGTATGTATATAATATGTAATATACCTTGAGGTTTGCAAAGGGATACGAAATGATATTTAAGACGACGCGACGTGGAATTAAAGTAGGGTTATGCATTACTTGTTTGAGCTATACTATAGGAAACTTTTGTTCAAACATCAAAAAGACAGCAGGTCGACAAAAAATTCATGATTTACGATGTGAGGAGTGCAGCCAAAAGTAATGCAAAAGTAATCACGACAGAGAGACATTGTTTAACATTGTATGGCTTACTTACCTTGAGCTGTTCTTCATAAATTTTGCGTATGGCCTTAGCATTGTATTACATACACGCAGTCTGTTTAACTCTTATATCACAGTCTTCACATGTTTATGTATTGAGCTTGGGTTACGTAAATTGCAATTGTGCGGCTTCATTTCAGTGAGAAGCAAAAATAACAAGCTCATTGATTTTTACGCTAATTTACACGTGCGTTCAGTACATGAATATGCACTGATACTGTATTTTGGTATTTTACCCAAAATAGTCGTCGTTGACAAAAATTTAAACATACATGCACATTGCTCGGAATGAAGTGGAAAACAAGAAAATACGTAGGAGGTTCATCATTAAAAGCTTTATTATTTCAATTATACACATGGGGTTCATTGGGATTTGGGATCGTCTTGAAGGGACCACAATTCAAACCACTGATTTGCACAATTGCACAATGGGGCTTGTATATAAAAACTTGTCCTATTTTGGATCTAAAACAAAAAAATTATTTAAATACGTCTGGAAATGCAGTAGGCATTATGATCAAATTGAAAAAATAATTTATATAGTAGTAATTATTTATAATTATTATAGTCTATAAAATTTCCTTTAATTTATACAATGGGGTAATACCAGGCTCTACGGAAGGGGTAGCTTGCTATCATTATTTTGAAGCGAATTTAAGCTTGCATAATTGTTCTGTCAGTGGTGATGTTGATTGTGCACCCATTGACTGGACTAGTCAGACAGTCAATAGTGCAACACCATGCATGTTCTTATAAACATTTTTCAGCGCAAGTTCCGTCTCATTAATTCAGTAAATTGCATCTTTTACTGCTTGTATCACCTTGATGTACTTTAGATTTTTATATATTACATTATAGATACTTTTATATATTCACAAATGTATGCACTTATGCAAGGACATGCTGCTAGCTATTTTTACGCTTTTTGTACAATAATAGAAGTATAATAAATTACCACTTACAGGGTGGTGTAAACCTTTAATACTCACTTATACAATGTCAGCTGGAATTGTGATTTATAGCTTTTATTCCTTGGGAATACAACCTTTTTTGTATAGATATAAAATAATACTCCGCACATACATGTAAACGAATTTTATAAATAAATGAGCGGCGCTGCAAGAAAATTAAATATAGTATGTAAATTTGTGCGGTCTTTCTTTGTGAGACGATGGAACTTGTATTTTCACTTTGTTTAAAAAAGTATTTATCAATTATACAATCTCTACAACTTTATGTGATCACAATCTGGTAAACTAAACACTTGTATTACTGACATTGTAAGTGTTAATTTTTTTCTATAAAAAAAGACATTTTGGTAACTGGTGCCACAGATGTGGACACGCCTAAAGCCTAAGCAAGTGTATGCAAGGAAATATACATATACATATAACCAAGATTCTATTTGTAAAATGTAGTTATCAAGAAATCATATCATCCACTACAATCAGTAATTACATGATCATTAGTGTGCTTTAAATGTTTGGAATGTCAAGACTCCTGTAAATGTTACTAACAATAAGTGGTTGGGGCATGAATCACATATTTTTTGTAGAAACTAATCCATTAATTACTTAAGTGTATTTTTTCATTTGAAAACATTTACTTACGTAATATAAATATGGATCCTTATGTTATGAATTTCGCATTTAAAATAGTATTTTGGACAGCTCTGGAATCTTGCTTACTTCTTATGGACGTTTTATGCATACACATGACATATGCATTGTACAACATACATGTTTGAGTATTATTGGATTGAATATTTGTAAGAATTTATTGTCCAGTTAGCAAAGTGGATTTACTAGATTCCAAATTAGATCCTCGTGGTCTCCGGCTCGTTAACATGGAAACCAAATTGGCCACGATATAAAATATGAGGATTAGTTACCTAATTTATGAATTTACGTAGGAAAACGTTTAAAATGCTATAACGAAGCTCAGGTATTACACAATAGATTTCACTTTGCTAGGAATCCATTTATGTCAACATGGAACATGGCTAACAATTACAAGGATATTTATTATACTAGATAGTTGAGATACCAGGCATGTACGGAAGCTGGGATAATTGCTGCTGAATTCAAACAACATACAACTCAAATGACAAGCACACCAAAGGATGCCAAAATGTTTGATGACATAACCTAATGTTGTTTATAACCACTCATCCACTCACTTATCGTAACTGAGTAAAGAAACCTGGAAGATAGGAGGAGAAGAGTGATAATAATAAGCATAATACTAAATAAGGATAATTAGATATTGTTTTTAAAAATAAGATGTCCTAAGAGGAATTGCAGTCGTCTATTTATTATTCCTTAAAAAATGTTCCACTCATTGGCGATGTACTCTTGGAGAGAAATGTACTTGTACCAAGAATGTCCAACATGAATTTTTATTTCACACATTTAATTTGCAAGAGCCATTCTTGTTTTGGATTGTGAAATTGCAGCTGAAAACAAGTATTATGCTAGCTATTGCGTGCAAGTTTCATCTGGCCCATTAAACTTGCATTGCATTGCAGTGTGGAGTGAGAAAAGGATTCACACGCGCGGAAGATACAAGAAGTTCCAAATATTTAAGTAGACTATATACATTACACGTACATACTTCCATTTTAAAAGCCGGTACCCCAAAATTCGTGCACGCGAGGAAGGAGCAGGAAACCTCTGGATGCATGTCATGTTTTTACAAGGAGCCGAAGCAGGATTATTGATGTTATCCATGGTTGGGCACCGTTTTGTATTCAATAAAATTTGCATCTCTATTTCGGATTACACCGAGAATAACCGAAATACAGTAATCATTATGATTGCAGTTTTTAAAGATTCATTAGTTAGTATAAATTTTGTCCATTAATTTTAGAACGCATATATATTAAATAATAACTATTTAATTTATTTATCTAATATCCTCTCAAAATATTATGAGTTTATTTTTCTCTTCATTATCTGCTTGACATCATTAGTGAGAAATTTGATTAAGCAAATTAAATTATAATTTCGATGAGAAATTTACGTGAGAAATTTGTAAAACATTTGTACATGTGAATATTTAGCTTCTAATCTAATTTTAATACACAACTAAAATTTTGTACAAGTTGTGAAAAACTTTAATAATGATAATGCCGTAGTGCGATTGCCAAATTATTAAATAATTAGACTATAAGATTTTGATTCTCAACAGCATTAGCATAGTTTATATTCCTGTTCTTGTTTGACCGGACCATACATTGTAAAACCGTAAACTTTTAGTTCAGGGTTTTATTACATTTTTCTGTAGCATTTAAATAAACATTTGCATATATTATAAAGTAAATCATTTCTTTTCTATAAATGATAGCAGAGGTACTCATTTCTAGCAAATCCATGGCGCAATCACAGCTCCAACTGTATCAATGTAGCTAAGGTAATTTTATTATTGTTTCCAAAAATACAAGTACATTTGTATATTACTATTTTATTATAGTGTATTTTCAAATGTAAAAAGTATTTTAAAAAGTCAAATAATTTAAAAAATAATAAATTCTGGAATCCCATCTGTTCCAGAGTTTTTGTATTCACAAGCAAATTAATGCTTGAATTTATTATATTGCTTAAATTTCCATCTTAATTATTGCTTAAATTTCCATATCTAACCCGGCTTTTTGTGTTCTGCCTTAATTATGGAACTAAACTTGATGGACCATGGAAATTATACTTCCAACCTGGAAATGCTGGCGGATGTTGTGATTGGCGCTTCCTCTAACTCAATTCTACCGGAGGACCTAAATATGCTCCAAGCTCCATTAAGTTTCATTGGATTGAATAACTCTAGTCATGTTGGGACAATTGAGAATAGTACAACGGATGTTCCGGAGGGTCATACTATCGCTGCAACCGCAAAGCAAGCTATTTCGGGTGCTGCTAATGACGGCACTTCTGTTTCTGAGAAGGAGAAACATAAAGTCGAATGTCCTTACTGCCATGGATTATACAAAGGACTTCAAATCCATATTTCCAAAAGTCACCCTGAAGTAGCTCGTCAAACAATAATTAACCGTTATCAACCAAAGATCCAACCTCTACAATCATCAAACACAGCAAATGAAATGGAAACCATTGATGAACTTGATGAAGCAAATCACATCATACAGAAGCTAAATGAAGAACTAGCAAAGATGAATGATGTATTGCTACCTATGATTTCGACAGAGCCTACTTTGGAGGATTTCTCTTGTAAGGTGGACGAAGTCTCTGAGATTCTTCGAAACTCAATTAATTTATTGCCCGGTCCTAAGCATCCAGCTACCAAGTATAGGGAGATTCGGAGAAGAGAGCAGTTTAAAAATCCTCAAACACATTACAGTCAATCATCAAATCCAACACGTGCTTCTAAAAGAAAACGAGAAGAAAACAAGGCGAAGTACAATTACGAATTGGCTCAATTCCAATTTCGTAATGCTCGAAATTCTGTTGCGCGCAATGTGTTTTCATCCTCGTCGTCTTCGGAGAAGTGCAAAATTCCTCAGGATGATGTCTACAAGTACTTCAACAATAGATGGAACGTCCCAAATGAAAAATGCTTAGAAAATTATGGTCCCTCCATTGAGCCTCTGATTCAACAATCCTTCGACGATGATTACACAAATGTAATATCAGAAGATCAGATCAAAGAAGCCATCAAAGCAATTAACATTAACTCTGCCCCAGGTCCTGATCGTGTTCTAGTAAGAAGTCTGAAGACTTTAAAATGTGAAAAAGTTCTATCAACTATTGCAACAATCATGATGACCTGGAATTTTGTACCGAAATCCTTTCGAAAAGCAAGAACAACATTAATCTTCAAGAAAGGAAACAAAAATGATGTAAGAAACTGGCGTCCTATATCGATCTGTTCCGTATTACGACGGGTAATTGAAAAAGTTATTGATAAAATGCTCCGTCAATATGTTAACATATCTGAACATCAGCGTGGATTCACGAATGTTCCTGGATGTCATGTTAACTCTTCAATCATTTCTGGCATTTTGCACAAGGCAAAAAGTGAAAAGAAGTCGTGTTGCATACTTTTCTTTGACGTGGACAAGGCTTTTGAAGAGTCTTCACACAGTCACATAGAAAATACACTACATCACACAGCTATGCCATCCAGTCTTCGCCAATTGACAATTAATTTAATGAAAAACAACACCACTCAAATTCAAACGGAAAAAGGGCTAACGAAACCAATAGAGGTGAATAAAGGAGTATTCCAAGGATTGCCAACATCGCCACTTCTATACAACATCTCTTCCAACCATATTCACAAAGAACTTAGTGAGATTGAAATTTCAAATTCTTTTGGTTTTGAAATACATCCGGATGTGGAGAAGTTTTCGAATGCAGGTTTTGCAGATGACATAGCAGTAGCTTCAGAAAGTGTGGAAGGGGCTAGCGAACTTGGAAAGATCGCACTACATAACATGAACAAGGTTGGCTATTCTTCAAATTCTGCCAAATGTAAGGCCATAGTAATAAAGGATGGAGAACTAGTAGAAGAGGATGTCAAAATAAGAGAAGATTTCTGTATCCCAGCATTAAAAAGAAACGAAACCATTAAATACCTAGGCGTGACATTTGCAGATGAAATTGTATTTGATATGGCCAAAATCATCCGGGATTTCGGGAAAGATTTGCAAAGTTTGGTGAGTTCTCAACTTCTCAGGCCAGATCAAAAACTTAGTATCATTAACCAATATGTCTGGCCAACCTTAATATACCCCCTGCAGTGCGCTCCTTTACACAAGATTCCATCTTCATTTCTTAGCGACCTTAATAAATTGTTGTCTAAAGCGATCAAGGAAATCATTGGACTCCCCGATGACATTCCCAATGCAATGTTGTACGCTTCTAAAAAGGTTCGAGGATTGCAGATGATGAACGCTAAGTGGGAGGCTTTTCTTCAACATTACAACATATGCCTTGCTCTTCTAAAGGGGAACGACAAATTTATCCCGTACGTCCGAAACCTTGAGATGGAAATTAATAGATGTGTAACTGCTTTAAAGTTTACATCGGAGGACATGAATCAACTTAGAATCAGTAAGCCTAAGGAGAAAATCACAAAACTCATGAGAGAGAAGCTCCGAGATGATCAATACCAGGAATGGTGCTCCAAAGAACACAGAGGTGCAGGAGTGGAACTCTTTAGTGAAAACCAACCCAACAATAAGAAAATTATGAACAAGACAGGTCTAACAAGCTCAGAGTGGGTGGCAATTCTGAAAATGAATTGTAACGTTTATCCAGTAAGAAGTCTCTATGGTAGAAGTCGAGATGGCCCCTT
>JAQGAK010003433.1:0-15158 GCA_034696945.1 Lipothrix lubbocki
GGTGAGATATCCACCATCAATTCAATGCAAGGCGGGATATCGCGTTCATGTTATCCGAAGTGATATTTTTAGTCCAGCAGCAGAGTACAACTTTACATTAAAATCCAGTTTGAGTAAATCCGTTGTATTTTTTGCCTTCTTAGAAACGTCAGATAATACAAATCAGAATGAGGAGCAGAATTAGTTCGATTAATTTTAAAGTACCACGACGGTCAATTGAAATAGTTTATTGCTTTGGACTTGGACTCTGCGGTCATTCATATTACATTAAAAAATGAAAATAGAGAAGGCTTGTATTTAAAAATTCAGCTGCAAAACAATTGTAAATTAGTGGAGGTATTCCACGTTGATTTAAAATGATGATGGATGTTTCACCTTGCAGCAAAATTCGCAAACCACAACCTATGTAATAATTGGTTTTCTGTCATATTTCGTAGTCACACTCATCCTCTTTTAAAAAGCATTGTTATTTTTAGATACCTCCATCTATAACAATGTCTTTTAACATACTGCCCTTTTACTATCGACATACTGTCCACTTACTGGCCACTGTCTACCTTCTTGTGTTAACCATACTCTCTACTCTCCACTGTCCACCCGCCTATGGTAACCATACTGTCAACCTTCCTTTTAACAATTATTGGTTAACATAGAAAGTTGGGCAATGGACAGTATAGCTAACATAGGAAGGTGGACAGTATAGTTAACATAGGTAGGTGGACAGTATAGTTACGTGGGAAAGTTGACAGTGGAAAGTATAGTTAACATAGGTAGGTGGACAGTATAGTTAACATGGGAAAGTTGACAGTGGAAATAGTTAACATAGGAAGGTTGACAGTGAACAGTATAGTTAACATAGGAAGGTTGACAGTGAACAGTATAGTTAACATAGGAAGGTTGACAGTGAACAGTATAGTTACCATAAAAAGGTTGACAGTGGACAGTATAGTTAACATAGGAAGGTGGAGAGTAAAGATAACATAGGAAGGTGGACAGTATAGTTAACATGGAAAAGTGGAGAGTATAGTTACCATAGGAAGGTGGACAGTGGACAGTATAGTTAACATGGGAAAGTGGAGAGTATAGTTACCATAGGAAGGTGGACAGTGGACAGTATAGTTAACATAGGAAGGTGGACAGTGGACAGTATAGTTAACATAGGAAGGTGGACAGTGGACAGTATAGTTAACATAGGAATGTGGACAGTGGACAGTATAGTTAACATAGGAATGTGGACAGTGGACAGTATAGTTAACATAGGAAGGTGGACAGTGAACAGTATAATTAACATAGGAAGGTGGACAGTGGAAAGTATGTCAAAAGATATGGTGAAACGTGGACAGTAAAATTCTGGCCGGTTTTCTAAATAACAATCTTCCCGCTCACCCCTACTTTAGATAACGTTAATAGTTTCGTTGATTTTGATTCAAATTTAAATCGAAAACATCTTAGTAAAGTTCAACTTTTAAAAATTGTATTGTGTAATCAACATTAAAAGGACCATCATCGTATACTATGTTTGAAATTGTAATACTGATGATTATTGATAAGGCTCCTATATCTTTAACGTTGCATTCCTCACTCAAGCTTTAACAAATTCGGTTGTTCATGGTTACCACTGACTATGATTGAATAGGTTTTGATTTTTGTTGAAAATTAAAAAAAAGCATTATCCGAAAAGTTCAACTTTCAAATATTTATTTACTTTTTGCTGAACCAATGAAATACCGAGGCCGACCGGACGTACACGATTCTTCATTTTAATATAGTGATAACTGATCCTCGGTTCTCTCATATCGGGGATCCAGGTGTATGTTATAGCTGGACCTCTCTTCTCTCGAAAATCCGCCTCTATGTTATAGCTGGACCTCTCATATATTTCCCTCAAAAAATCCGCCTTTATGTTATAGCTGGATCTCTCTTATATTTCACTCGAAAATCCGCCTTTATGTTATAGCTGGATCTCTCATATATTTCACTCAAAAATCCGCCTTTACGTTATAGCTGGATCTCTCATATATTTCACTCAAAAATCTGCCTTTACATTGTAGCTAGACCTCTTTTATTGTGCTGAAAGTCCGCGGCTATGATAAACCTAACTTTCCTCTCTCATATCATAGTGGTGATCCGTTACTAGATTAGGCTGGACCTTATTCCCTCTTAGGTCGATGGCTCGCTTTTTTGGTATAGCTGACTCATGACTCTCTTATGTTGTGAAAGGTCGCCTCTATAATGCTGAACTCTTCACTTATATATTATAGTATAGGCCCACTTCTAGAATAAGCGGAACCTTGTTGTCTACAGCATGTAGGGTCTGCAGGTAAATAAAAGCTGATCTCTTATTAGGCTTGACTCAGGTTTATCTTTATCGAAGTCAACGCGAAGTGTATTCTCGTTTCTATGTGGTATTTCTTTAAGTATTGTATCCCCTTTTGACTCAGGCCTATCCTTATCAAAGGCAAATGTTAGGGTTTCTATGGTGTCTTTATCCACGAAGATTCCCATACTTTGTTATCTCTATGGGCAGTTTTCGATCCGTCCTCAACTTCCTCTATATGATCGGAGGTCGTAGGCACTGGCTTATTCACCTCTATGTATGGCTATCTCTCTACTTCCCATCAATTAACCTCTTTCCCAACTGGAGTTAACTGTGTCCAGTTGTTATAGGTGATGGCGAGAGAACTCGTGTACAAGTATGTAAACGCATTAAAGTAGCAGCATATTCACTCGTTGTCCTTTAATTCAACTGAATTACTCTATACTATCTCGTTCAGTTAAATAAGGCAGGCATGTCTTAATCTTTATCTACGGGGTTCCGTTGGCAACTGCTATGCGATCATAGTGCCGTCCGGAAATATTTGAAAACATCGGGCAGTATGGATAGGTGGTTACTGTCGGGTCCCGGTATATTTATTTCCGGTTTCTCTCATATCGTAGTTGACCTCTTATTTTCGATTAACTCCTCTTAACGAAGTTTATTTGTAGTTGTATATTTCTTCGGGATTATAGATGGTGTCTCATGTACTATCCGGCCTTCTATAATTCATGACCTCTCATATTAAAGCTTCTTCAGACTTGGTTCACCAACCCCTATGGTTGGAGACGGTAGCTTATGTATTGCCGACTAGTGTGGTGTTATCGATCTACTGCTATTGGTAAGTGCCGTATCGTAAAGCTGTATCTCTTCTCCCCACTGTCCGTATCTTGGCAGTAGGATGTGAATTTTTAGAAAATTCAGCGTAGTTTATATGTCGCCCCGTCTGGGTGTGACTTTATTGAAGAATACTAAAATTTCCGGCTGGTTATATTGTCTCCCCGTCTGGGTATCTGTATATGACGGATCACCAAAAATTTGGTCTGGATCCTTTGCGAATTGTATCTGACTTTATGGCCTTAATCCTCAATTATAACCTCGATGATTCTCATATCTTAACTCAAAAGTAACCGCTATTATAGATGACTATCGGTTACTTAAGAAGTTGTAGCTGACGGCGGTTATAGGCCTAGTCCTCTACGACTCTTTTTAACCTCTCGACTCTCAAGTTAAATCTGGATCTAAAGCTGGATTCCTCGATGACTCTTAATTGTCCTCGTATTGTAAGGTTATTCCAAGGGTGACCCGTCCCTATGACTGGGTTATTCATGGAATTTTAAATTTCCTCGTATTGGAAGTTAGCTTGTAGTCTTTATCGGAATATTCCACTCGATGGTTACTAGATGACCCACGATGTGTATTATTACTATTATAGTTGATACTGCTCTCTTTATTTAAGGGCAATGACAGCGCAGCTATCCTCTTTATACTCAAGAGTCTGTTGTACTTACTGATGACTCTTTATCCCTTGAAGTGCCTCTTTGTCCAGATACTCAACGATTATCTATCCTATAAGTCGTTGTATCCTCGGTAGGTAAAAGCTATTAAAGATTCCTCTCTGTTACCCAAAATTATTGTTGAGGGGTGGTGTAAGCCTAAACCTCTATGGTAACTCAACAATCATCGTATCCGAACCTCAAGCCTCTATAGCTCTCTCCAAAATCTCGACTCTTAGGTTGACCCGCTCTATGTAGATATATAGCTGGATCCCCCGTTGGATCTCTAAATCTCCTCTTATTGGAGTATTATTGTGGACTTGTCGACTTTTCCAAATATCCAACTCTTTATTCGCTCAAATGACTCTTATTTTCTTTGAACGGCCTTTATTTTCACTCCTTATTTAAAGTTGATGTGAGTTTGTCTAAACTCGTTGTTAACTGCAGGAAGCGTCCGTGTTCTTTACTTTGAACTCACAGAAGGATGATGTTGAACTTAAAAATCCTCAAAAACCCCCCCAAAACGGTCGATTTGATAACCCGTGCTCTATACCCATACACGGAGTTACCCTCTTATTCTCAAAATCCTCAAAAGTCTCCTCAAAATCAGACTTCGTACTCCAATAACCTCAAAAAATCCTCAAAATCCCGAATTTATAAGAAAGAGGCACTGTATTATGATAACGGTACTCTCTCCCCCCGAAGAAAATCGAAGAACTGAGTAAAAATGTGAAAATACGCTGAATATGGAGTTAATAGCACTGACAAAATTTTAATATGGGAATAAATCGCACAAACAAAAATTAACTGCACAAAGCAATATGTGAAAAACCCCCAAAATAAACTCACGAAAAAACGGGATAAAATCCCTATTAATCACGAAATTGGGAATAGTAAATTCACAAAACTGTTAAATTGGGAATATTGCCAATATAAAGTAAAGTCACTGATCGAAAACTAGAGGATAATCCGATTAAAACTGACTAAACTGGGAAAAAATTGAAATTTGTCAAAATTATGAAACAAATTTGATTAAAATTTTGAATTGGTGAACTATTACTGGAGATATGACCATGAAAGCATTGTTAAAGTAATGCAAATAAAGAAAGAGGACTGTATTTTTATTATATAAAAAGAATAAATTATTTCTGATTTATTAGGTATGTGAATGCGCCATATACGCAAGAGAGTTGTTGAGAGTTTGGTAGTCTAAAATCAAGTCAGCTCAAGAAAGAGCTCGTTCTTGCTAATACCCCTTCCAATAATTAGCATTGGGAAGATAGGATAAATGGGAATTAGCATTGTAAACATGGCGCTGACGAGCGGCATGGCTAGTTGACGTGGCACTCTTGTAGAACCTTCTTTGGCTGTATTAGTATAGACCATCGAAGGATTTTCCAAGAGGAAAAGAACATTCTGGAATGCCACGTCGACGGCCGAGATGGGAGAGGGGGGAGAACAACGCTTTCTTAAATGATTGGCATTATCCTTTCCCTCATCCCATTTTAACATGAGTGCGATGACAAAGGTAAGGTACCTACGTCATCGCCTCGGCCGTCGTGTCGGTTAACGTATTACGTCACACAGCAGCTGTATTTGCCAACAGCTGACAATATAATTAAAATAAAAGTAATAAAATCAAAAGGATAAAAATAATTAAAATAAGTGTGTACTATAATTTATTGCATTTATGTAGTTAATTTTATAGACTACTCAAGATCAGAAACTCCTTGTTTATATATCTAAAGAGTAGAATAGTCATTTTACTTTTCAGATTTTCTTAATTTTATTTATTAGTTTTAACACAAACTCAGCTTGTGTAAGAATGATATAGGAATAGCCCCAGGAGTAATAATAATAGTGGTAGGAGGATGTATAAGAAGTAACCCCCCGAGCCATAGGCGAGGGACCGCAAGGAGCAGAGGAAAAGAGTAACACCAACAACCAACTCTAAGTTGGGTCTCGTCTGTCGAAGGAAAAGGAGCTCTGCAAATAGCTAGGGAATATACGTTGAGATAGGAAAAGAACATTAATTGTCTTTGTGAAATAATAATAGTCTTGTGTTAAATATCAGAATAAACATTAAGAAAGTCTGTCTGATTGTATAAGAATTGAAAGTGTTAATGTGAACATTAATTGATTAGGTGTGTTAATTATCACTCAACTTAACCGTAAGGGACGCGAAGTCTCACCCTCTCATTATGCGAGTAATTGCATCTCCCATAGTCTTAAGAAAGTATAGTCTTAAGTCCATACACACATAAGTATAACTCACACACACACACCTCACAATCATAGTATTATTAACGTGTACAATAAATCCCCATAAATAATCATAAATATATCTACTATAAATATAGACTACAAGTCACAATCCCATAACGTTACATGGTGGAGGATCGCGTGTTTTCATCTATGTTGAGTGACAATTAAAATTTTAATTAATACAATTTACCTGTGACATTTAAATCTTCCATTTTTAATCGTCCGTGATTTAATTTGTGTTAAGTGACAATCATAAATCTTCCAAGATTTAATCCGTGTCGAGTGACAATTGAAATTATACTTATAGTACTTATAATTTCCTTATAATTCACCTGTGAAATCTAAAATTACAGACTGAAATAAATAAAGCACTCCATCCGTTTAAATTAAACATTTTCCCGTTAACATTAAAATGTGCTATTGATCATTAAACAAACAAATCAAAAGTGCCATTCTATATCCGTTGTATATATTCCGTTTAAAATTCCGTTTATGACATTATATCAACGATTTATATAATATTATCCGTTGAAATTTCTAGTTCCGAACTTTCCTTTATGATAAAGAAATATAAAAGAATTCGTCCGTTATAATATAAACGTGCCATTTCTAAAGAAACTATTTCAGTCCGTTAAAATAAACTGATCTCAATTTTTCAGTGAACAATAGAACAGTTGTCCGTTAACAAAATTCAGTCACGTAGGCATAGACAGAAATTAATTTCGTTTAATACTGAATTGGAAATAGTAATGAACTTTATTGTTCAGTGACAGTCTAAACACCGCCCATCCGCCATTTTTCTATATTCAGTATAGGCAATACACACAGTGAGTACGTGACCTCGTGTGCATTTTCTTGTGACCGACGTGACTTCACAATTTTAACCGTCGAAATAATTTAACCGTTGAACTAAAAATAATTTCATCCGTTATAACATTCCATTATTCCCTATATCATTTTTTTAAACCGCCAATTTTTTCCGTAACAAAGACTGATCCGTTAAATATTAAAAGTGACCTGTATATACGGAATCCTATAGTACATTATACCGTGAATATAATACACAGGGAAATACAGTACAACCATTATGATTATATAATATAGTGGAATGAAGTAATAACATTAAAATGTGTCTCCACTACATATTTTATTTAAAAGTAATTCTAAATTACTTGTGAAATAACGATTACAAATTTTAATTAATAGTGACTATTAAAATAAGTCATCATGTCTGCATCAGTAAATAGGACTAAAGCTCAGTTAGCCGCAGACTTAATTCAGTCTCGTCGTGTAGCAGAAGAACTTGCCCGACAAAATGAGGAAGCTGAAAGGCAAAGAGCCGCAGCAGAGGCACAAACCGCAGATTTAGAAATACAAAGACAAGCCGCCGAGGTACAGCGACAGACCGCCGAAGCCGAGAGACAGGCCGCCATAGAACAAATGCAAAGGCAATTAGACAACTAAACAGCACAGACCGAAGCTAGATTGACCCAACTTCAGGAGCAACTCCGAATTATTTCTAATGAGGCTAGGCTACGACAAGCAGAAATTGAGGTCCAGAAAGAAATTATCGACCAGCTCAAGGCAAATAACGAGCAATGGGAACAGTACCATGCCGAGGACTTCCCAGGAGACGAAAATGACGTCGAGATGGACGATGAAGAGCATCACCGACGAGATGACAACCAGCAGTGGGATGAGTCAAATCGACGCCAACATCAGCATCGTGATGAGAATGAGTCAAATCTACGCCGAGAGCACCACCGCCAGCAGCATGATCCACAACCAAATGCTGAGGAGCGATTGATCCAACTGAAGCTCCGAAAGACTCAAATGGACATGGATCTCAAGAAGTTCGAGGTCCTGCGAAAGAAAATTGGTCCATACACGATGACTACCAACTCCCAAACCTGGATAAAACGTCTAGAGCTCGAGAGATTACGGTCAGAAATATCTTTAAAATATTTTCTTAGCACCATGAGATGTTTTTTCGCCGAGTCATCCGATAGAATAGTCCAAAAATGGTTCGAGCGTCAAAAGGTTATGTTAGTCGAGGATATAGATAAGGCTGCATCAGACGAAGACTTCATATCTATTTGGAAAAATTTCCAACATGCATTCATAAATCAATATAACCCGATAGTTAGTGCTCAACGAGCAGAGGATGCATACGACGACTTCAAACTGCAAGAAGCCATGTCAGCCGACGAATTTGTTAGTTCGTTACAAGATCTATTATTGGAGATCGACTCGAACATGCCACCAGTCTCCATAGTCAGAAAGATACATCGAAAATTAGATCCAAAACTGGCAAATCAAATTACCGAGCCATTCCTCACTGACATCGCCACTTTTCAACGAAGATTAGCGATTATTTTGAAACAATATCGCGCTGAACAAATGGAAGCTTTAAAGCAAATTGGTTCAAAACAAGAACAGACCAGAGACTCCGATGATGACATTCCAAAGAAAATGATTCGAAAGAACGAAGAAAAGACTGAAGATGATAAAGTCTTGAAATTCGATGGGTATTGCAATAAATGCTCATCCTACGGCCATAAAGCAGTAGACTGCTATTTAAAGAAAGGTCAACTTCGAGGAAAAGGAGGTTTTCGAGGATTTTCTAGAGGATTTAAGCAAAATTCTCAACGAGGCAACGGCAGAGGCAGAGGAAGAGGAAACAACTTTCGAGGTAGAATTAATCAAGGTCGAGTTTGAGGGAACTTCAACGATAATAACGGTACAAAACCGAAGACAGTTAAACAATTGCTAGAGTCAATTGAAGCTCAGACTAGAACTGTCCAGCTTGAGAGAAATGAAGTCCCAACCCCGAACCGTCTACATCGATCGAGATTCTGCTCCCTCAGTCAGAAAGGTCTATATCGAAAGATCACCGGAAGAGCGTCGTAAACGCCGACATATCATTCAGCCGGAAAACTGAATTGTCTTTTCCTGCGGGAGGAGAAGACATACAAGCCTCATATAATTATTAAAAGGCACTCAGATAGTGATGATAATTATAATAATAAATCGAAATTAGACTTAAATTCCAAGTATATGCCCGCTACTACTAAGAATTTAAATAACTTTCAATTAAATAGTGCTCAGTGGAAGAAAAATAGTACTCTTCAAAATAATAAGAGAGACAGTGATATTTATTCTGACACTACTGATGAAGAAGATTTTGAAGCAAGACTCAGAATAATACCAAATAACTTCACCGATGATGAAGCAGTATTACGAAAAGAGCATAAAAGACTTCAGAAAGCAGCTATTAATTCCAGTGACATAGTGATACTATTGACACTTTTAAACAATAAAAAAGTCGAAGCAGTTGTTGATACAGGTGCCAACTTATCTTGCGTATTATACTATACTATATACTATATAAATTATACTATACCCGGAAGGCAATAAAAATAATAACAGTCAAGGTCAGAATACATCTTTTAATAGAAGATTCGATAAAGATGGTGATATTAATATCTTTGACCAAAGTGATTTAAATGACTATTGACAGTGAAGAAACCAACACAATCACCAATAAAAATGTGAATGTGAATGACCCGAAAGAACCGTTAATCAGAAAGGCAAATTTCATCTCTACACATCAACCATATGAAATTATGCCAAGATCTTTTGAACTTATTTGGTTAAAATGTGCAAGAGCCGAAAAAGATGAAGATGCTCTTATATACCTGGATCAACGTAAGGCACCAAAAGGTCTACTATTAGGCTTTCCACTTACCAAAATTGAAAAGGGTCTATCATTCACCTACGTTTTTAATCCGACCAACCGTGTTCTTCATTTACCACAAGAGATATATGGGTTATTATGAGAAGATAAATAAAGATGCTATTCAATATGAACTTGACGACAGAGAGCAGAGGTTCCAAAAGCCACAAGTTGTACAAGAGCCTATAACAAGAAATGAAGTCAATTTAGGTCCAAATATCAATCAACAACAAGAGGATATTTGTATGCAATTTATCTCCAACAATAGAGATATGTTTGCAAAATCTGATGATGAATTAGAAGAACTCAACTACCGCCCAGTAGTTATTGATACTGGAAACAACCCACCAGTATATAGAGCACAATGGCCTTGCCCTCTATTTGCAAGAGAAGAACTTAAACGTCAAACCGACAGAATGCTAGCTACAGGCATAATTGAACCTAGCACCAGTCCATACAACAGTCCAGTACTATTAGTCAAGAAGTCTAATGGAGAATACCGTTTTTGTCTTGATTTACGTAATCTGAATAAACAAGTTATTCAGAATACATACTTTTTGCCGAAGATAAATGAGATGAGTATGAGCCTCCATGGAGCGAATTGGTTCATAACACTCGATTGTCTTCAGGGTTTCCTACAAAGATCGTTAGACCCAGAATCAAGAGAGAAGACAGCATTTTCCATCCCATCAGGAGGAAAATATCAGTACACCAGACTTCCTTTTGGCTACATAAATAGCCCGGCCGAATACCAGGCCATGATGGACGACATCCTAGGCAATTTGAAGTTCTCCATAGTACTCGTCTATGTAGATGACATTTTAATCTTCGCATCCACTTTTGAAGAACTTTGGCGAAGATTCGAGATAGTTATGTTGCGTTGTCGACGATTTAATCTCAAATTCAAACTTAATAAATGCAAATTCGCACATAACGAAGTCAAATTTCTAGGAGACATCTTTGGTAAAGATGGAAGAAAAATCGACCCAGAAAAAGTCCAATCTATAGTCAACTTTCCTAAACCAACGAAGATCAAGGACGTCAGATCATTCATCGGAATGACAGATTATTTTAGGAAGTACATAAAAAACTACGCCCATATTGCTGCACCGCTAAATCAAATGAAAAAGAAAGAGTGCATTAAGAACTTCACTTGGGGACCTGAACAAGAACAAGCTTTCCATGACTTAAAAGAAGCTTTGACCACCGCACCAGTCCTACAACATTTTAATCCTTTGGCAAATCTCATGATTGACACCGATGCATCCGGATATGCAGTGGCAGGAATTTTATTACAGACCACAGATGGTAAAAATTATTCAGTCGTCGAATATACATCAAAAATGATGACCGAAGCCGAACAAAAGATGGACGCCCGGAGTAGAGAGGCGTTAGCAATATTACATAGTCTGAGAAAATTCCGCCAGTACATCTTTGGTAGAAGAATCATCGTTCGAACAGATCACGATTCGCTGAAGTATTTACTTACCATTAAAGACCCACATGGTAAATTAGGACGTTGGGCCATGGAATTAGCTAACCAAGATATGCAGATAATTCATCGCCCAGGATCAAAAATGCAGCATGTAGATTGTTTATCCCGATATCCTGTTCGAAAATTGAAAATCCCATTACTCCGAACACAAAGAGTAGAGATGGAGGAAGAAGAGAAGTTATTTCAATTAACGACAGGAGGAAATTCTCAAGTCTTCGCGAAACTGCAGAGAGAGGAGCCGAAACTAAAGAAGATCATAGACAAATTAATTTCATCAAAGACTTCCGTCCGAATTAACAATGGTCAAATCATTGGAAAGAATTACGCCATTATACATGACATTCTGTATAAAATTAATAAGCAAGTATCAGGCAACCCATGGAAATTAGTTGTACCATCAAAACTTCGAGCTGATGTCTTAAAATTGGTTCATGACTCTGCAACCGCAGGTCATGGAGGATTTTTATCTACATATATCTTAGCAAGATCAAGATACTATTGGGACAAAATGGTCCGTGACATTTTTACTTACGTCAAGGAATGTGTCCAGTGCCAACAACATAATCCAAGAAACGAGAAAGCGGAAGGAGCACAAATCAGTTATCCGCCACCGACAAGGGTCTTCCAACGTATGGCAATAGACTACATTGGTCCGCTACCAAGAACCCAGCGAGGAAACCAATATGCATTAGTAGCTATTGACTATACTTCAAGATTTTTATTCATTATGCCATGCAGAACAGCAACTGCCGAAGACAGCAAGAAACTTTTATGGCAACATGTCTTCATGAAAATAGGTTTAGTACCTGAAATTGTTACTGATGGAGGTACACACTTTACCGGAAGTACCTTCGAAGACTTCTTAAAAGATCATAACATCAAGCATTACATAGTGCCTCCATATTCACCGCAGAGTAATGGAGTGATCGAGAGAAGCAACCGAGATACAAAGAATACCATCCGCAAGTATCTAAATGACAAACAAACGAATTGGGATTTGTTATGTCCACAAGTTGAATTCACTCATAACACCAAACATCATAGTGGAATAGGAAGCTCACCATTTTTCGTAGTCCACGGAAGGGAACCCATCATTTTAGCAGATTTAATGACACCCGTTGCAACAACTCTAACACCGACACTGCTCGAGAATCAGCAGCGAAATCAGTCGCAGGCGATTGATAATGCCGTCAATTCAACAGCCCAGCAACAAGAAAGAAGAAACCATCAGGCAAACATGAATCGAAGACCACATTCATTTTGTGTTGATGAATATGTAGTTATTAATACAATGCTGAAAGGATTGAGTCCACGATGGAGCCGCCCATTTATCATCAGGGAAATAGTGGGCCAAAGTGAATTGATTGTTGAGGATACAGATCCTGATGCACCAACCAAAAGAAGGAGAGTCCACGTCCATAATGTGAAGCGTTCGCTTCCAGCCGAAGATTGGTGTCGAGATTTCGGTCATTTAAATAATAATATTAACTGTGACAACCAAAGGCAAGAAAATATTCAGAGGAGTCATGACCCGAGAATTATTTTCGACAATAGACCATCTAATAATATTGTCAGCCAACAATCACCACGACAGAATCCGAGGCCAACAGCTGTGACTGAAGATCCTGTGAATCGAAAAGATAAGTCAAAATCACATCCATCGATTTATCCACCAACACATCAATATCCTACAAGATATAAGAAAAAGTTCATTGCACGAGATGACGTCTCTCTAGCAGTGATTAATAATAGGCATTTTAATACCGATCAAAGACAATTTAATAATAACCATAGAAATGTCAACTATCACAATAATTTTAGAAGAAATGCACCACCACGATTTCGACAACTTTATGCAAGAAAAGTTTATAATTCAAATAGTCACATTAGTGCTGAAAATATAAACAGTGATAATTCAGTCAAATCGTCAGTGGAAAACTCTTTAATCAATTTATGTGATGATAGTAAGAATGACATTGAAGAGATAAATATTAATAATAGTCCAAGTGATAATATTAGTATTAATAACGTAAATAATAATGTTGTAAATAACAATTTAAGTTTGGTATTATATAATAGTCAATCTCATGATATTATCACTGGCCATTCAGAAAACATAATTAATACTTTCTGTGAAATGAGCCCATCTACTGATAAGACGATTGAAAATTATTATAGAAATAGAATTAGGTATAATAACCATGACAGACAAAGTGCTAAAATGCATAATATTAATGTCAATAGAATAAGATTAGAATTAAATAAATTTAAGAACTTACCTGCAATAACAGCAGCAGATGACGACGATGATCACGAAGATGCAGATTTCAATACAGATTTTAATGCACCCATACTTGACCAAGCAACAGAAGATGAAGTCAATTGGGTTATGCAGAAAAATAAAGACTTTGTAAATTCGAAATGGTCATCTGAAGAGGTGAAACGTTACGTCAATCACATGTATCCACAGTGAAGAAGAGAAGAGAGAGAGAAATAATCAGTATTCAATTTATTTTGAAAAGTGCCGACTAAAGAATCCAGCTACTCAAGAGAAGATAGTCAAATCATCCCGAGCAGCTCTATTCGAAGATTACTTACGAACGTCAAATATCGTGTTCCATATACTTTTAGTTATGCAACTAATTTGACAAGGTGAAGCTAGTCTTTCCAGAAAAGAAGACTTTAATGAATATTAATTCAATTGTCTCCCAGTATGGCTAGTAGGCATAATAGAAATAAGGATACCAAGATTTGCCTTTTGTCAAAAGTATCAACTTACCCCGAACAATATTGTGACCGCCATTTTGTTTTACCTTCCCACCTTCTCCAACAACTATAAGGGAAATAAGGCAAGAGGAGGACCACATGCCAAACGATTTGCATTCGTCTTTCAGTCGGGACCACACTTCAATCACCAGCAGTGCAACAATCATCCATAGTTTCAATTCAACAGTTATAATTTAAACAAGTCTAGTCTTTAAGTACACTTAATAGTATTTTAAATGTGAAGTTCAGTAATATAATTATAAATTATCATTCCAGAACTAAGTAAGTCATTATTTAAATTAATTCGTAAGAATATCATGTAAAGCACAAGTCAAAAAAGTTCTGTCCGGTTATCTATATATTTAAAATATAGTTGAAAATTAAATACGATAATAATATCTTTAGTATGTAGTAACACACAAACAGTATGTAATATTATGGAACTAAAAAAGTCTTATTTACATGTCCAATGTAAATTTGCGTAAAAGTTACCGTTTATCACAGTTCAGTTAACCAATCGTTAAACCATGTCAGTCAATATTTGAATTTAAATTAATCCCATGTTTCTTTTTTATTAATGTATTTTGAAACAGTGGTTCGTCGATCTTCTAATACGATTTGTAACATCCAGAGAAGGACTCGTATTATGAAGAGGACTTTGATTGCTAAGTCTATGCGGATTGCCAGCTCCATTGATCGAGGAGAGATGACATTCCGACTTAAGGATTTAAAAGAATTTGTGGATCAACAACTACATCCACAAGGCATCGTTGCTACCATCCGGAACGATTTGCCACCGAGAATGGATACTTCACTGGGATTGACGACGAATGACGTTAAATTTTTGACCCCGCAGTGGACCGAAATGACAGAATTGGCGCGGCCGAATCCGCCAATCGAAGGGAACCGGAGCAATCTCATCAACTATATGAGAAGGACAAGTGATTCCGAAGACTATGGTAATAAATACCCAGATGCGAAGAACGTAAGAGTGAATTTGTTTAATATACCGCATAAAGTCTCAAGCTCATCCCTGTCTCCAATACAATATTGGGAAAGACAAATAGTAATCCCGAAGAGGACCGT
>JAQGAK010003434.1:0-15157 GCA_034696945.1 Lipothrix lubbocki
TTTGAACTTGGTACAAATAATCCCCAGGCATAGAGCTTGGATCAGTTCAAAGTTGAGCTGAATCAGTTTAACCGTTTCGGAGTTACCCGGGTTTAAAAAAAAACGTTCTCCGATCTTCCTGTAACTTCGGTCTCACGGATTCTAGCCATGCATGAGGAAAGTTTTGGGGGATAAGCCAAATCGGCAGACCTTTTCGGGTTTTTTAAAAGATTGTCCGATTTTCCTGAAATTGTGTACAAATAGATGGTCTTTGTAAAATGAAAATGCCCACGTGTTTCTGCCCGCCAGGTGAAAATGCCCTGCCCACTGGGCAAATGCCCAAAAAATCTGCCATGGCAGAAAATTTAAAATGCCCAATTTTTGGGCTGAAAACTGAGCATTTTGGGCAGCAATTTGGGCATTTTTCCACTTTTTTTTAGAAAATTCCACAAATTATTAAAATGATACAAAAGACAAACTATCGTCAATAAATTAATCAATTAGTAATAATAATTTAAATAAAATTCTAAATACGGAAAATATTTGTCCCAAATATATTCAGAAAAAAATCTCAAAAATAATGAAACTTTTCTAAAAATTGGGCTGAAATCTTGAAAATGCCCAAAATCTTTCCCGTTTTCCTGCTTGAAAATGCCCAAAATGCCAATGCCCAATTTTTTGCACTCAGCCCAAAATGCCTTGGCATTTTCAGATTACAGTAATAAGCTTCAGTTTGCAATAATATCCACCGAAATCAAATTAAATTTTCATAAACCTGATCCAGGCGTATTTTTCTCACATTTAGTTTTTTCAATTTTACACATATATTTCCTCTTCTTGTTTATTATGGCACGCTTAAACCGTCCTAAAAAACTTGATTATTTGAAATACCATTCCAAAGTGCATGTTCACGCAACCATCGAGATCGAGAATCCACGCCGCCCCTTCGCGCAAGCATGAAATTATCGCGAAGCGATGATTTTTGGTATTTTTGAGGAGCTAAAGAAATTTTGGGATCTGGACTTTCAGCATAGGTCTGAAATTACTGATACTTATTAACAATAAGTATATGAGATGATGAATTTTAGTATTTATTTATTTAAAAATTTTAATATTTTACTTCCCAAGGGAGGGGCAATTGCCCCCTTTGCCCCCCCCTTGGCTACGCGCCTGATTGTGGCATTCCAGTTTTCAAAAAAAACAGGAAATTGACCATTTTCAAATGATTATACTGCTTCACGTCTTCACACCGGATGTCGGAAAATAATATTCGTCCAAGTAAAATTATCTGTTATTAACAATTTTCTGTCCTGGCAATGTGTTGTTATTAAATAATACAAAGTATACGTTTCAAATTATTTTTGGTTTTATTTATTCATTTCTAGGTGTGAATGAAAATCCGGAATTTCATTATTTTATTTTAAATTTTATATGTATTACATATAATTAAAGTTAAATAATAATTAAATCTTCCTATATAATGAACAAACAGATTGAAGGTCATGTTCAGAAAATTATTAAAATCAACTACTACAACTACTCTCTAATATTTCAAATTCATGAAAAACCAGTAAATTTTCCAAGGATTTCTTTAAATATTTATTATTAAAGCTCAAAGAATTACCGGCCAGGGATTTATTAGCATAAAGTTAAAAATATAAAAAGGATCATACGTAATTTATTTTAATATAATTACTTGGGCATTCAATTAATATTCAGTATTAGAGAATCCCTCTTGGTATTGAAATTCAGACCACTCATTCTCCAAAAGATCGTGCCAAGCCTGAGCTCGATCCTTCCATGGATTCGAAATCACTTCCAGGTCATCATCCAACTTCATCACTGGGAAGTCTTTTGTGTTTGGAGGAACTGTCGGCCAAGACTTAACGGATCCCCAAGTTTCCGTTGGTTTCCTGAAATCGTAGGAAACAACATGAAATCAAATGAGTGATCAATACAAAATAATTAAAACTAAAAGAAGTTAATTGTTTTTGGACAACTATTAAAATTGATGAATTCCAATCATAATTCAAATAAATTAAAATCTAGCTACCCATTATAAGCAAAGGAAACCCAGAGTTTGATGTAGCGCGTGGCAAACAAAATATCTTGCTTGGTCGAGGCAAATCCTTTAAAAAACATGTACTGCAGATCTTCTCCATGAGAAACAACTGTGGAACAATTTAAATCAAATAAGCAAAAATTACAAATGTTAAAAAAAAATAAACAATAATTTGTATCGCTTATCTCGAAAACAAAAAATTATTGTCTCTCAGCAAAACCATTCAATAGTTACGGATTTATAAAATATTTAGAAATACCTTTTCGATTCATTGCTTTACCCGCCAAAATATCCGAAATCCCGATGGCTCCTTTCTTGGAAAAGACATAAACATACATTGGAGCATGCTTGGCATGATTTCTCACCGTGTAATCCAAACTGGCAATGAACCAAGCATCGGAGAACATGTCCGTGAGGTTTTGAAAATTCTTCATACTCACGTCTTCGTCCCCAAAATAAAACCTTCGAAGGGTTCGCAGTCCCTTGGTTAGGTTTGATTTTGAGATATTCCGATAGTCCATCCCCAAAGCCATGTCCCCGACTTGATTCCATCGATAATTCAGGTCGTACATGAACTCATCGTCTTGGATGACAACTATAAGAACCATTTTTTTTTTAAATTTTAAAAAGATTTGTTAGCAATTTGTCTAGCGAACGATTAGTAGATTAAAAACAGAAATATTTATAAAAAATTTATATTTATTGACGTTGCAGCAATTTCATTATTTCTGCTGAGAAAAAAAAAGTTTTCTCACGTGCAGATTGAAAAGCGCCCTCATCTTCACAAACTCCCTGAATGAACGGAACATAATTGAAATTTCCCGTCTCCCACATTCTTTTGGGATGATCTGGTAGAAAAACTCGATTACTCTTTGGAGTAACAGTTTCAATGGATGGGATGATGGGAAAAGCGGGTGCACTAGTTCGACAAACCATTTCTATAAAGATTCAAAAAATACTGAACAAAACAATTACAAATTAAATCGATTAAAATATATAATTTTTTTAAATCCCATAAAATAACATTATTTAAAATAATGAGATTGGGATAACGTTATCAAAAACATGAGTTTTGTTTATTAAAAACACCAACCGTTTTCTGACAAACTGAAACAATTTCCTCTGCGGTCTTGTTCTTCAAACACTGCACAGACTCTTCTGTAGTGTCCGCCGTACAATTCATATTCATATCATCTGCATATTTCTTGAAAGTGTCTCTCGGATGGGATTGGTAGCTCCATGGCGCTTGCGTCGATCCGCTCTGTGCGATCACACGGTGAAAAAGACCTGGAATATGAACATATTATTTTTAAAATTCATTTTGCATTTACAACAAAATTACATTATACAAAACAATTTATTCCAAACAAATTTGTGAGGAGCAGTAATTATTAATTATATTTATACCTTTTGACATTGGGGATAAGGTTAAAGTGGAGACCGCGCCGGCGCCAGCAGATTCACCAAAAATCGTCACTCGGTTTGGATCGCCTTTAAAATATTTTATATTCTTCTGCACCCATTCCAAGGCTAAAACCATGTCCTTCATTCCTAGATTCCCCTCGATTACGCCATCTCCAGTTGTGAGAAAACCTGGAATTTGTTTCGGGGTTACAAAGATTTGCTTCGGGGTTACAAATATTTGTTTCGGCGTTACAAAGTCCGGTATAACGTATAACAGAACCAATATCAAATCAATTTGTTATATTAAACGAAATTTTTTGAACTTGGCGGGTTAAAAATGTGCCAAAGGATTTATGTAAACTTTATTTATTATTAATAATTATTAAATTTTCGCAAAATATTAACCAAATATACTTAATTTTATTTTTTTTTAAATAAATTTGCTGACAAACCAAAGGCTCCCAAACGATAATTAATAGTAACAAGAATGATGTCCTCGTTTAGAAGCATTTCTCCACTGTAATCCAGACCCGAACCCAAGTGATAATACCCGCCATGGATCCAGAACATCACTGGCACCAATCCCTTTTTGGGGTCGATCTAGCAAATTTGGAGTAAGAAAGTTCAGGTATTGTGCAGAAATAAAAAATAATTTAACAATAAAACAAATCAAACGTCTTAATAATATTGCAGCAGTTCCCAATTATGTACACATGGATCGTTTTCATTATCCGTGAAAATATTATTCCAAGAAAATTACAAAGCAATAATAGGCTTTATTCATAATAAATACCAACGTTTAGAAATAAAAACTCAAAATAAATCCCTACATCAGCAGGCGCAAATACATTCAGGATTAAACAATCCTTCGTTGCTGTTCCGTAAGCAAACATAGAGTCGCCATCGCCACTACTCGCCATATTGGTTTGCGTACATCGCCGGTCACAATAAGTTGCGTCCAGTGTTCCTCCCCACGGTTCAGCAGGTACGGATGCCTTAAAATAATGTTAAAATAAGGATGTTGTTACAATATCAAACTTAAATTACAAAACTTGTTTATGCAGATTAAAGTGTAAAAATCATCAACTTGTACCTTGTACGTGAATTTTCACTTGCCTCAAATCGTTCAGCCGTCCCATACGGAATGCACCAAAATTTGTAGAAAACTCGTTTATCCGTCGTTAGTCCGGTCTCACCCACCAATTCACCCTGTGGTATCCGGAGTCGAACGTTGAAACTTATCACCGCCACGGAATATTGGATGGACAGAAGAATCCAAACCCAACGTAAAGTTGATGGAAGCATCATGATGAAGAGTGAAAGCTACTCATATGTACACGTGGCTATAAAGTTGTAGTACATCGGGTTGATTAAATCTATGATACAAAATGTTCTATTTCGGTACAAGTTTTCAAAATGGAGTCGGTGCTAAAATTTACCGCTGTTTACTCTCCTTGCAGGCTTATGATGTACTTTCTACCTTGTTTATTTAGAAGTACAATTTATAAATGTGAGCAGGACGTTTACATCTAAGGCTGCTATATAATTATATTAGAGGATTTTTACAAAACGGAAGGGCAAATTATTATATGTGGATGGCGTATACATGTTATGCCCGTTGGGCAATTATCAAATTGAAAGTGAGGTAAACAATTTATTTTACAAAGCAATTTTTACACACAGTCAGTAATTTATCATAGGAAATATATATGAAAGACTATATGAAATACAAGGAATTTCTTTTACATTTGTCCATGTGTAATGACAATAATTATTTAAATACAGTTGTGGTGGAGGAAAAAAAATAATTTTAACAACTTTAACAATAATAACATGTGTACACGTTTATAGTAAAAGAGAAAATATTTAATCCAAATTTAAGCAGCAAATCCGCTTGCAGCCAATATTTTGCAGATCAGCAGCAAATAATTTAAGTTAGCAGCCATTTTAATAATGATTTCGCAATTGTCTTATAATCTAAGAGTATACAAAACGTTCAGGGTTTTTTTAATTATTTAAAATAATTCACAGCCAAGACGAATCAAATTTAATAATAAATATTTAATTTGAAAGATTTGCAAATATTAATTTTAAATTACTTTTAATTTAATCTGAATTAGATTAATCTTCAGTATTCGAAAATCCTTCTTGGTATTGAAATTCGCTCCACTCATTCTCCAAAAGATTTTGCCAAGCCTGAGCTCGATCCTTCCATGGATTCGAAATCACTTCCAGTTCATCATCCAACCTCATCACTGGGAAGTCCTTTGTGCCTGGAGGAACTGTCGGCCAAGACTTACCGGATCCCCAAGTTTCCGTTGGTTTCCTGAAGTCGTAGGAAACAACATTAAATCAAACGAGTGATCAAAACAAATTCAAATCAAGAAGCAAATACGATTTGATTTTAGACAGCTTTTAAATTAATGAATTCCAATCCTAATTCAAATAAATTAAAATTTATATTCTTGATACCCATTGTAAGCAAAGGAAACCCAGAGTTTGATGAAGCGGTTAGAAAACAAAATATCCTTCTTGGTAGATGCGAATCCTCTGAAGAATATGTACTGGAGGTCATCTCCGTGAGAAACAACTGTGGAAGAATTTAAACCAAATTGAAAATGTTACAAAAAGGACATAAATAATGAATATAAATCTATTATATTTCTTAATAAATCTTTAGTACCTGTTCGATTCATTGATTTCCCAGCCAACATACTGGACATGCCGATGGCTCCTTTCTTGGCAAAAATATAAACATAGATTGGAGCATGCTTGGCATGATTCCTCACCGTGTGATCCAAACTGGCAATGAACCAAGAATCGGAGAACATGTCAGTGAGGTTTTGAAAATTCTTTAGGCTCACGTCCTCATCCCCGAAATAAAACCTTCGAAGTGTCCGCAGTCCCTTGGTTAGATTTGATTTTGAGATGTTCCGATAATCCATCCCAAGGGCTATATCTGCAACTTGATTCCATCGATAATTCAGGTCGTACATGAACTCATCATCTTGGATGACAACTATAAGAGCAAATTTTTGTATTTTTAAACAGATTTGCTGGATGACAACTATAAGAGATTTATTTTTAAACATATAAGCGCATTTTCCGACTACTGCTACGAGTAGAACGGGAAAACAGGAGAATAATTATTATTCTGATCCAGAAATATAAAATAATTTTAAGGATATTTATTTTAATATTTAAATTAGTTATTTATTATTCCTGAAAAATGAAACCGAGACTCACTTGCTGATTGATAAGCTCCTTCATCCTCACAAACTCCTTGAATGAACGGAACATAACGGTAATTTCCCTTCTCCCACATTTTCTTCGGATGATCCGGTAGAAAAACTCGGTTATTTTTTGGAGTAACAGTCTCAATGGATGGGAAGAACGGGTACACCATTTCAATGAACCATTTCTACCAACAACAACAAAATAAATAAAAATAATTACAATTTAACGCAATTATTAATGCAACAAATTTACAGTAATCAATTAGTTTAATATTAAAACTATTGGCTGCAATTTGTTAATTATTAAGTTTTTATTTAAATTTTGTCCTCTACAGTTTTTTGACAAACTGCCACAATTTCCTCTGCGGTCTTATTCTTCAAACACCTCACAGACTCCTCCGTTGTATCCGCCGTGCAATTAATCTCCTCAACATATTTCTTGAAAGTCCCTCTAGGGCGGGATTGGTAGCTCCATGGCGCTTGCGTCGATCCACTTTGGCCAATCACACGGTGAAAGAGACCTATCATATGAACATATTATTTTTAAAACTTGTCTTACATTTATAGCAAAATTACTATATATGCAAAACATTTTACACCGGACTCTCGCTATAAGAGATCTCCATATAAGAGAACTCTCTCTGTAAGAGATCCTTTGGGCCTGCAAATCATACATGGTTATAAGCATATGAGCTCTCTCTATAAGAGAATTTCTATGTAAAAGACAGATTTTGGCGATTTATAGCATTCTCTTATAGCCAGAGTTCAGTGTATTTAGAACAAATTTGTGAGGAGCAGTAATAAATTATTTATATACCTTTTGCCATCGGGGACAACATTAAGGTGGAAACCGCGCCGCCGCCAGCCGATTCACCAAAAATCGTCACTCGGTTAGGGTCACCTTTAAAATATTTAATGTTCTTCTGCACCCATTCCAAAGCTAAAACCATGTCCTTCATTCCTAGATTCCCCTCCACGACGCCATCTCCAGTTGTGAGAAAGCCTGGAATGTGTTTCAAGCATGGTTATTCAAGGAAATATTTATAACAACAATATTTATTAATTTATAATAACATAAAATTATGTCAAAAAATTTATGTATTTAATTTGGTATTAATTTTACGAAAATTATTATTCAAATTAAAACATATTTTAAAAAAAAAATTCCTGACAAACCAAATGGTCCCAAGCGGTAGTTAATAGTAACAAGGACGACGTCTTCGTTAAGAAGCAGTTCTCCACTGTATGTTAGACCAGTCCCCAAGTGATAGTACCCGCCATGAACCCAGAACATTACTGGCACCAATCCTTTTTTGGGGTCGACCTAACAATTATAAAGGGGGAGTAATGTCGCATTACGGGATTTGAAATTTATTTTTAGCCAAAGCTCCACTAACCATTGCCATTTTTGTTTCTCGTAATTTTGTCCACATTCGGACAAAAATTTAAATTTTTGGGTTTTGTAGGGAATTCAATTCTCAATACGGGGATTTTTTTAGTTTTTCAGTCGGTCAACAAATAACGTCGCTATGATTCATTTATTATCCATTTATTTAAAAAAATGACTAATAAAATTAGTTAAATTATAAAAATTCAATATTAATTTCTAAATTTACTGTAGCACCTATATTCCAAATTTGAAAATACGAGCTAAACGCTTAAGCACACAGTATGTATATTATAATTTACTTATATCTAAATAATAAATGAAAAATTACATCAGCGGGCACAAACACATTCAGGATCAAACAATCTTCTGTGTCTCCGCCGGCATCAAAAATGTCAAGTCCTTCAGAATCGAACGCCATGGTCTGCACACATTGCGTTTTACAATAAGTAGCGTCCAGAATTCCTTCCCAAGGCTCAGCAGGTACGGATGGCTTTGTGAAAATTGGGATTTTAAAGCAAAATTAAATTCAATTTTTAATTATAAAATATTTATATATTTTGTAATTTCGATTTTAATATATTATTTGCCTCAAACCGCTCCGCCCTTCCATACGGAATACACCAAAACTTGTAGAAAAGTCGCTTATTCGTCGTTAGCCCAGTCTCACCAACTAATTCCCCTTGGGGTATTTCGAGATGAACATTGAAATTTATCACCGCTAGGGAGCGCGGGACGGATTGAATAATGAAAATGCTGGTATACAGGACTGATGGGAGCATAATGTTATTTTGTCTAACTTATGTAATATGTACGAGACTAAATGAGAGACGGGAAGCTTGGGAATGATTGACTGTTGGAAAATATTATTTTGGCACATTTGTATGTGGAACATGCTTTGGGGAATAAATCTGTGATTATAGGCGTAATAATTTCCTGTAGTTCGCCCTAAAATTATGATGTTCATACATTTTTAGGCAAATTAAGGTGTGAACCCACTAACTTTGTATATAATGAACTAATATTAAATTTCCTTTGAGCAAAGAGAAAAAATAATTGGTTGGTACATCCGGCGTCACATTTTGAAATTATAATTTCAATTATAATTTGAATACAGTAGTTAACGGTGTAAACGGACAACTTTCAAACATCATTCATTAAACTGTTGAATGTTCATGCAAGATTTGTTGACGATTTTTTAACCACAAAATTCAACATAGACCAAAATTTTATTATTTTTCATTAAAAGAACGTAACAAGCTAAAATTCATTAAAATTAATAAATGCAATAATTTTATTAGTTCCAGTTTGACCATAAATTTTCAAGAATTTTCACCTATTTGGCAATAGATCTACAAATTTTTGGCATATTTTTTTACACTTTCTATTTGAATAATAATTAACACGCTCTGTATGTTTTACTCTCAAATTTCCCTTTAAAACTTTCGGATTCGCTAAGAAGGCTGGCGCCCTCGTTTTCAAAAACTTGAACCTTATTATTGGATTTGTGTTCAGAGAGGTCGGGCTGCACAACGAAACAGCGTATCCAACTGCAATTTAAATCAAAATTTAATTTATAATTATTGAAATGGTAAATAATCACAGAAATTTTGAAAAAACGCTGTAAAAATGCAAATGGGATTAACCTCGACACAGCTAAAGGTGGAATAATTAAAGCCACACTCAGGAAAAAGAAAGCCCCTGGATAAATATCCACCGTGGCTTTGTAAACGGCGGCGTACAGAGGTGCAAACGTGAGTGCAGCAATGGATTCAAAAATTTGAAGGACTGTAAATATCTTTCCTAGTTCATCCTTTGGTATGATTTTTGAGGCCATGGATTTAAAGACGAAGTTGATCATTCCGCCAAAGAACTCGACCGCGGGTGCTGCAGTTACATGAATTACGCACACATAAAGTGGAGACTCGATATAACGGTCCTCTTTATAAGGGCAGACTCTTTATAACGGCGGAATTTTTTGTGCCCTAAATTTAAATTTACACTTGATTTTCACTCTAACAATTAATTATTTTTAGCGGTCACATTTTCCCGCCGTATGGGTTCCGTTATAAAGAGTTTCCACTTTATTTAAAAAAATGAAAATTAACCTCACCAATGTACATCATAGTAGTGCCATGCGCAAGAGCAAAAATTAAATTCCCGCAAATATGACTTATGGCCGCCACAATTGCCAAAGATGCGTCGGCCATCTTGAATATTTTGACTAGCAAACCCAAAGAGACCAGCGTGCCTAAATTTTCACCACTAACTAAATTATTTATCACATGCAATTATTTGGTACTTTAATTTAATCAAATTCACCAATGAACTCCATTAGATATTTGTAGGTTCCAAAATAAGAATATTCTTCTGTGCTCCATTTGATTTGCTTGGATGTCGCGAAGTGTTGGATTAATCCTACATTTCCTATGTATTGCAAAATATAACACCAATTTTAATAAATTATTAAATAAATAATTAAAAAAAGCCACTATAAATTTTTTTGAAGTGCAAAATTTGGTCACAATTTTTGTATAACATTACCATAAAAAACTCCCTTAACACACAGCATTGCCGGGAAAATCCACAATAACTGAGCCCGCCGGCCATGTTGCCGTGGCTTAATGAAAGTTACGAAGCCATGCTTGATATTGGTTAAATCAAAAATATCGGCCACTTTGCTTTTAAAACCCTTGCCACGTGCCAGGTCTTCGTTCCGGATATTGCGAATAAAATAAATCACGTTGATAAGTCCTACCAGAGATAAGGCAAGGCCCAATACGAAAATATATGCGTAGTAGTTATTGCCAAAACTACTTTTAAATATCCCGGTGAGGAAGTAACTCCAGGTGGTGCCGATAGCCCCAAATGCAAGGAGCATTCCCGTCCTAAACGTCCGACTCTCGATCGTCGTCGTTTCGCTTACGTAAGTGATCACGGCTAAGCACAAAACGGGGAATCCCCCCGTTATTGCTGCTGGCAGAATGGAAGCGAGGGTAATTGCCACGGCGCTGGTATTTTCGTAACTATAGCAGATCAGGAGAGCGATGAAACGGATAACATTTCCGAGCAATGCAGCGACCATTAGTAGTTTTCGCCCATAAATGTCACTCCAGGCTCCTAGGAACACCATGTAAACTAAGGGGAAAGCCGTTGTCACAACTTCCTCCCACACGTTTATACTTGCCATGGTGTTCTGCACTTCGCTGCTGCTCCTGCCAGGGCTATGGAAAAAATAAGTTTTGTTCATTAAATTCATGTTAGTTGAGTATTTGCAAAATAATTTTTGTTTTATCTTTACATCGCGTTTTTACCCTTGGCAATAACTTTCGTTTTCCCCAACTTCCACCGTACAAGCTCGCACTTGTGCCAGATCCACTTTAGTGATATCAGCTATGAAATTTCCTGCCAAGTAAAGTAAAAAGGTTCGTTCCGCGTGCATTTCAGCAAAGGTTTTCCAGAATTTTTGAAAACACGATTCAAATTTTGTCCAGCAGGACGCATCTGTATTTTGTTCCGCCATTTGTAATTTACTGTAGGGATAAAACAATTATTTTTGCAGTTAAGTTTCCTTTTCACTACTTCTAGTGTATTCTATTCCGTTGTATATGAAAAAGTTAAAACCTTCTAATCACAGTTGGATATGTTTCACAAAAGCTTTTATTAGTAAAATCAAATAATATTCATGGTGACAAAAGCATAAATAAATTGTGATGTTGCCGGTAAAGATAACATTATTGATTAGAATACGATTCATATTGGCAATTTATTTAACAACAGTCTGCATCCTGATTTGAAATTTTTTCCGTGTTGTATGTGGCAAACTGGTGATGACCATTTTCATGCAAATAAATGCATTTAGTTTACCGACGCATAATAATAAATGAACTGAGTATTTCGAATGTATATCGGATAAGATATAATCTAATCTAATATGTTTTCATGGGGTCAAAAACTGGTTTTGCGGTATTTAGTACGCCTTACAGTGAATGTAGGTCGAGTTTTACCAATTAAAAACACAGAGTCCCTCCAGCCTCGTAGAATTGATAACCGCAAAGCAAGTTTTAGACGGAACCCCATGGATCTTATACTCAAAATGAAGCAAATGACGTGAAGAACATAAATATGAAAGCAGATTTTACCTAACGGTAACCTATAAAAAATCGGTATTGAGGAGACCTTCTAACGCAAAATTTACATTGATTTGGGTGCATTCTTTGTCATTCCTGATTTATTCCGTATTTCGTAATACGGCTGCATATATTTACTACATATATTATAGGTATTACAGCACATAATACCATTGATTGTAGCCACTTGAGAGTTAAAATTTGTAAGTTTGTCGTCATCAGGAATATGTTGACAAAAATGTATTTATTAATAGAAAGTGCAAAATAGACATTCATCATTATCACAAGTATATTATTATCTGTCATCACTTCCAGCATACGAAATACACATGGGTATCTGCACATAGCTGATAAAATGATACTATCCAATCTAGCTAAACCGTAGGGTTAGATGCTACAAGCAGAGTATTTTAAATTTGTCAACTGCAAATGTGATCACGTCGTTTAAAATGGATGGCATATTTCACTGTCAATATAAGGCATTAAAGTGAGGATAAATACCTCCGCTATGGGAAAATCTGTCGCGTCATACGAAACCTCATTGCAAATGTTTATTTTAGCTTCTGATATTTACGAAAAACCCGCCAGTTAGCAGAGCTGTCCAAAGTACATTGATTCAAAATACAAGTTACAAAATACATTTTAGCCAGGAGAATATTACAAACTACAAAACATTTTATTCATCAGCAAAATACAAACTACAAAATACAATACACGTTTTATCCATCAGCATAATACAAACTACAAAATACTTTGCTGGTCCTTCGAAAACACAAAATACAACAATCGTTAATGAAAATACATGCAACAAATGCTTTTCTAACAAAACGACTAAAAAACTTATACTTTGTTGTAAATTCCAATGAAATATATGCAAGCGCCGAAGAAAATTTTAAATTTTATTGGCGTGCAAAGAAGTTGGATGCCTAAAATACAAATTACCAAAATACAAGCTTCGAACGACAAAATACACACTACAAAATTCATTTTTTTATTTTACATACTGCAAAATACAAACTACAAAATACATTGTAAAATTGTAATAATTGAAGAAAATAAACCACAAAAATGTATTTTAAATACGTATTTAAAATACTTGCATTTTGGACAGCTCTGCCAGATAGTAGTACATACTCAATTTTTGCACTTCTTGCAGTAAATCTGAACTAAATGTATTATATGCATAATTAGCAAGCTCGGTATGTTTGACTGTGGATTCCACTTGACGAACCTTTGGATTTGCTAAGGAGACTTGCGCCTTCATTTTCAAAAACGTGCTGCTTATTCTTGAATTCATGTTCCTGGGGTAGTACAACAAACCAGCGTATCCAGCTGGAAATTTCAAAATTAATTGGTAAATCTGTTCAGTGTAACGTCGGCGAAACGACAAAATTTGGAAGAAAACAATGTAAAAATACAATTATTACAAACCTCGCTACAGCCAAAGTCGGAATGATTAAAGCCACACTCAGAAGGAAATAAGCTCCTGGGAAAATATCCACCGTGGCTTTGTACACCGCGGCGTACAAAGGTGCAAATGTTAGTGTGGCAACGGATTCAAAAATTTGAAGGACAGTAAATATTTTGCCAAGTTCGTCACTTGATATAATTTTTGATGCAATGGATTTAAAGACGAAGGTCGTCGCTCCTCCAAAGAACTCTACCGCTGGTGCTAAAATAAAAAAAATTGTACTTTTTAAATTTTATAACATAAGGAATTTACATATCAGCTACAAAACATTACCAAACGAATATTCTCCTCACCAGTGTACATCATGGCCGTGCCATTTGCAAAAGCGTAGATTAAATTCCCGCCAATATTACTTACGGCGGCCACAATTGCCAGAGTGGCGTCGGCCATCTTGAATATTTTGACTAATAAACCCAATGACACCACCGAACCTACGGGGTATTGACGGAATCAAATATTTATTTGCTTCTAAAAATATTTTTTGGTTTTTTATTTAATTTCATATAAATTACCAGTGAAAATCATGAGATTATTGTACGTCCCGAAATAAGAATATTCCTCTGTGCTCCATTTGATTTGCTTTGATGTCGCAAAAAGTTGCATTAAGCCCAAACTGCCTATCCAGGGCAAAGTAAAATACAAAAAGAATTGAAGTGGATAATTTTTGTTTAATTTAAATTAATTTTTTTTCAAAAGTATTACCAAAAACAACTCCCTTAGTGCACAACATTGACAGGAAAACCCACAATAATTGAGCCCGCCGGCCATGTTGCCGTGGTCTAATGAAAGTTACGAAGCCATGCTTGATATTGGTTAAATCAAAAATATCGGCCACTTTGCTTTTAAAATCCTTGCCACGTGCCAGGTCTTCGTTCCGGATATTGCGAATAAAATAAATCACGTTGATAAGTCCTACGAGAGATAAGGCAAGACCCAATACGAAAATATACGCGTAGTAGTTAATGCCAAAACTACTTCTAAATACCCCGGTGAAGAAATAACTCAAGGTAGAGCCAATAGTCCCAGTGGTTGCAAGCATTCCTATCCTAAAAGTTCTATTCTGAGTAGTCGTCGTTTCGCTGATGTAAGTCAGCACTGCTAGGGACATCACTGGGAATCCTCCAATTATTGCTGAAGGCAGAGTCGAAGCGAGCGTGACTGCGACCGCGCCGGCACTGTCGTAACTGTAGCAAATCAGGAGAGCAATGAAACGGAGAACATTTCCGAGCAAACCAGCGACCATTAGTAGTTTGCGACCATAAATGTCACTCCACGCCCCTAAAAACACCATGTAAACTAAGGGGAACGCCGTTGTCACAATTTCCTCCCAAATGTTAATGCTTGCCATGGTGTTCTGCACTTCGCTGCTGCTCCTGCCGGGTCTGGAATAAATTCATTCTTTATTATTTTATTTATTTATTATTTTATTTATTATTTTATTTATTTATTATTTTATTTATTATTTTATTTATTTATTATTTTATTTAT
>JAQGAK010003435.1:0-15149 GCA_034696945.1 Lipothrix lubbocki
ATAAATACAAAATAAATACAAAATAAATACAAAATAAATACAAAATAAATACAAAATAAATACAAAATAAATACAATTTTCACAATCAAAATTAATACTAATTTCCAACTAAACCCAACACTTCCAAATTAATTATACAAATTAGCGTAGGAAATAAACTGCGAGTTCAAGACAAAATTTCTCGTTCAAAACTCGAATGAAACATTTATTTTCAATCGCACTTGTTAATTTTTTGTTGCTCCATGCTAGTGTTCCATGTTGTTGGCCATACTGCCAACAAGTACACAAGTTGTAAGAAGAAGTATACAACTGTATAGAAATGGTTATTCAAACAAACCTTAATGGCTGGAGCTTTCAATTTCTCATATATTTATTAATACATTTTATTTTCGCAATTGTACACATTGGAAGTACATATGAGGTCTAATGGGAAAGAGTTAAATTAGCAGCTTCTCACTCACCGCAGTTCCTCCGGTTTTTTCCACGCCCATTTGGACTGCACGGTGTGCGGGTGAAAATGTGGAAATTACCCACCACCACCGAGGAGCATAAAAAAGTAAAGTGAAAATTGACAACTCTTTGGTGGAGTCGAACGTAAAAATACAGTGATAAAATACAAATAAGCAATATGCCTTTCCCGGTCTCTCACGTCCTTAACGTATTTTATAGAACAAATCCTGTGTGTGCCGATGAAGAAGAAGGGGAAATGTGTCTGACCTGATTCCGGTCTGGCCGGGATCCAATCAGGCTAAAAATAAAGAATGTTTAGATTTGATTTTTTTTTCTCGAAACTTTTAAAGATCTTCGTGGATATGTACTTTCCCGTATGAATTATAGAGATAGCGTATAGTAATAATAAAAACAAAAAAATACTGCGGAGCGTCAAAATTATTTAGTCGATACATAGATATCAATCATCTAGGCATCTCGTAAGCTATAGTTTTGTTAAATGACAGAAAATACAGGTGTGGGATATTCAACTGTGTACACAGTATAATTAATAATAATTATTAATGGGAAATATATGCAAATTATTAAAAACAATCAGCTAAATACGAATTATTATCATAATTTTTTATTTAAATTCCTCAACCATTTTTAAAATACTAAAATGTTTTTACAATTTTTAAATTTTGTATTACAGGATGACGACGGTGAGTAGGGTGAATACAGTGAGTCACTCCAGTGTGTCTGGAGGAGGCGATTGGGATCATCGATTAAGTAAGTTTTTTTTCTTCCTATTATTTTGTATTTATTTTATATTTATTTGTATAAATTTTGTATTATTTTTTTAATTTATTTTATATATTCGTATTCGAAGCAATATCACATAATTTTTTGTACTAAAAAAAACAATTTATACTAATTTTATCTTATTTTCTGTTTAAATTATGTATTATTTTTGGCATTATTTTAAATTTATTTCCGTTATTTAGATTTTACATTAGTTTGAATTTATTTTCGTTGTTTAAATTTTGTTATATTTTTTTATATTGATTTTGTATTATTTTGAATCTATTTCGTATCAGTTTTTTCTATTGAATTCATGTTTTTTGGAAATTATTTCACATTATTTGGAAATTATTTTGTATTATTTGGAAATTATTTTGTATTATTTGGAAATTATTTTGTATTATTTGGAAATTATTTTGTGTTATTTGGAAATTATTTTGTATAATGTTTTTGTATTTATTTTGCATTATTTTTGTTTTAACTTGTATGTATTTTCCATTATATCGTATTGATTATTTTGCATACATTTTGCATATATTTAGTACTTATTTAGGCACACGTCAAAAACAAATAATTAATTTAAATCGACAATTAATTAATTTCCCAGACAGACTCTTGGAAGACCTCCAGGACACAGTGGTTCCGCCCGAGACGAAGGACAGTAAAGTGTCGGAGTACCGGGAGTACCGGACGTACTCGTCCAGCAAGCACAACGATGAGCCGGCCCGGACAACGGAGGAGAAGTGGGTGGAGTACGGGACACGGGGTCAGGACGGCCGCTACGTCCCCGCCCTTGCCGATTCCGCCTACAGTTCAAACTTGACGAACAGTCGGGAGAAAACCGTCAATTTCTCGGATGACCTTTTGCCCCGGAACTTCACCACCACCACCAGCACCGGCTCTTCGAGCAAGAGGAACGAATTCTCCTCATCGTCAACAAATAAACAGATCGAGTACATGTCACCGGCTAACACCACGACCATCTTGTGTAAGAATTTTGGTTTAAAAAATATGGAGATTTAATTAATACTAGCTTTCAGCCCGTGCTCTTCACGGGAAAAACATTGATGTTATGCTGTATTATGCATGCCACGAAATTTTAAAAGAGAGATAGATTTTAGTGCAAATATAGGTAAGGAATATTAGGTGAGGTTGTATTAATTATTAAATTTTAATTTTTGTAGTACTGAATACAAAATGCGGAAATTCTTTATTTAAAAAAAATTAGGTCTACCGATATAAAAATAGATTTCATTGCGGAATTAATTTCGCGCGGAAGAATTTAAAAAAATAAAATAGAAGGAAATAAGTAAACAATTTTAAGGAAACATCTTGTTGTTGTTGTTGCAATTAGAAATTTAATATTCTGTATAGTTGCACTAATAATTTAAAAATATTATGACAAGTAAAAAAAAAATAAATGAAAAATTATTTTCCTGGTTTATTAGCTTCTGGGCCATCTTCACCGGTAGGATTACCTTCATCCACATCGCCGAAAGTGGAACGAAAGGAGTTCTACACGAAAGCCTCGTACACCTCGCTGATCAAAGGTTCGTTAATTCCACTTTTTTCGAGGGTTTTTATTTTACTTGTAATAAATTCCCAGCACCCGGAGCGGAGCCGAGAGAAAAAATCCATGTTACTAACCTTGAACTCCTTAAAGACCCTGCCAAAAACAAGAAACTGTCAAGCCAAAGGTTGACGCAATGTAAAATAAAGTTGGAGATGATACAGGAAGGGCTTTGTAATAATAATAGCAATTTTCATGATGTAGCAAAAATAAATATATTTGTGCAGGTACCACCACCAGTTCTTTTCATTTTTTTTTATTTGTCGTCCTTTTCCATGGATTCAGTTTCACGGGTAAATGAAGCAGGAGATTTTGAAATGAGATTCAGATATTTTTAGAATTATTATACTACTATACTAGTTTTATGATTACAAATTATATGACTAATTAAATGAATTATGATATGTTATGTGATGTAAGATTATTGGCCTGGAGTCAATTTATTTTCGATTTTAATAAACAACAACTACCAAAACTGTCAAATATAGGAAATAAATTTAGAAAATTGATTTTTAAAGTGTGAAAAATATCTAGAGCAAAATAAATTTTAAAAAGAAATTAATTAGAATTAATTATTTAAAATTTAATTAAATAATGTTGGGAAAAAGTGGGAAAGTAATCATTGTAGAATATGTCATTCGGAAATATGAGAAATAATTTTCAAAATCAATTTGGTGGTTTCCAGGCCAGGGTGGAGAAGCGCCGCCACCAATCACAGGATTCGAAAACATCGACACCCGGACAGATCGTCGATTTTTGGAAGATATTTTGCAACGTGAACCCCTTCCGGAACCACAGTATTCTCGGCCTTCTGGTCTAACTTCTTCGTCGTTGACCGAAACTCGTAAAACCTACAGTTCTGAATCTACTCGTGGCACTACTCATGGCGTACCTGAGCCGGCTCCTCTGGGACCCCCGCTTTATTCTAGCACACCTGTCAAATCCTCTACTTCGAACTACACTCGGGAGGTAATTTTATTGAATAAATTCAAAAATAAATGCAAAAAGAAATACAATTAATACAACAATCAATACAAAAGTTGATACATATATTCATATAAATACTGATACAAAAACTGATACAAAAACTGATACAAAAACTGATACAAAAACTGATACAAAAACTGATACAAAAACTGATACAAAAACTAATACAAAAATTGATACAAAAATTGATACAAAAAATGTATATGAAATAATTGGATTTTAATTTGTAATTTCAAGGTGATCAATGATCGAAGCGTGACACCGCCACCACCACCCTCCGAAGGCCTGAAGACGCCACCATTGATCCGGAAAGTATTACAATCTTCAAGCAACACGTCGAATTTCCACAGCCACAAGAGCACATCTGCCGCGCGGCCACCAGTTATCCCTTCTTACGATGAGCCTCCAGAGCCGCGAACGACCGGAACCCGCTACTACACTTCGACTACGACTACGGAACATCGTGAGAACAGGGACATGTCGCCCGTAAAGCGCTTCCCATCACCTCAACCACCCCGAGACTATGGCGGACCCCCGAAACGACTCGATGAACTCATGGCTACATTTGATGATTCTTATACTGTAAATACTATTTTTCAAAATTAAAAAAAGCCAATTTTTTCAAAATTTAAACAAATTATTTTTTTTAATTTAAAAATTAATAATTTTAGAAATTGTATATAAATAATAGTTGCCAATAATAGTGAATACGATTTTAATTGTTAATTTTTGTTTAGGAAACTCGACACATCAGCGGCGACGGCGGTGGCCCCCATAAGCCCCACCCTTATGGCCCAGGAACCCACCACATTGAGCCCGCCCATCACACGCAGCGCTCCGTCCGCATCGACGAGAGCCACACCACCCGACGAATCATAAATGACGATGCGGAATCTGACGTGCGTCAGAGAAATGTCAATTACCAGAACCCCGCGTACAAGGAGCCCGAGGCCACGCGGAACGTAGCCGGCCCGCCGGTCTATTACCCCGCCCAACAGATCTTCCCCAAGACAGAGGAAGACGCTCTGCTCACTAGCGCTCCCCCCGACAACAAGGGCAAGGACAAGGGCAAGAAGAAGGAAAAGCAGAAGGCGTCTAAGGGAGAAGAGAAAGTTGGTGGTGCCGTCCCTGTCCCCGTGTGCTTACCTGTATGTTGTGCAGCGCCTTGCACTATCATGTAAAAAATTAAATTCAAGAATAATGTGCCATTCAATTCAAATTTTAAAAAAATATTATTTTATTTGCCAGTTATAATTATTACAAATATATTTGCATTATTGTAATTACAAGAATGTATTATTGTCATTATAAATAAGTATTCTAAATTAGCAAATGAACTAAATTCGTGATTACAATTTTAAGAAATTAAATAATCATTATTAGAATTTAATTTTTCAGCAATTTTTCAAAAATTTACATTTTGAAAAATTTCCCCGGGATTTTTTTTTAAAAGCAAAATTGTCAAAAAGTTTGTGTGACCCCATTATTACACATTACAAACACTGCCTTGTTTATTGTTATTATTGTTCAGTTGTGTCCTTCTTTAGAGAGTTGCTTTTGTGTATTCAATTTTAATTTCACAGCCCAGAGAAAGTGTGTCAAAATTCTTAGAAAGAATTATTTTAGTTTTTAGAATCGTAGTTTTTAATTTGCAATTTTTATTAATTAATTTCCCTTTTGTGTTAAATTGATGGTGTGTGTGTGTGTGGGAAATATCTATCAGAACATTCTAATTTTGTCAAAATAGTCTCAAATAATTTCCCTTTTAATGTTAATCCCTCAACTCTCACAAAAAATTTAATTCTTTTAAATATAGGAAATATTTGAATTTAAAAATTAATAATCTTTTTGTCTGGAAAATAATAAGGAATCAATTTATTACAAAAATGTCTCGTCCAGCATTTATGTACAGTAGAGTTGCAATAAAAATGAAATACCAGTATTTTTGAAAATAATTAATTTTAATAATAATTATAATTACTAAAAATCATTTATGCCTAAAATGAATAAATACATTTAAATACAAACAGATTTAATGCCGCTTCGAAGGTCAGAAAGTGTTGTTGAACATAGTAGTATTTTTAAGAAAGTGTGGTTACGATAATAAGTCATTTATTGTAAACTATATTATAAAAAAAAATTATATTTACGTATGTATATGATGTATGTATATATTCAAACACTATTGAAATATTCACGTTCATGGATATGAAATTGTTAAATGAAATGTTACGAGAATTGGGGCTTGAATAAAACAAATAAAAAGCTTTCATCCTCCAGCGCAAATCATTTTAGACACAACACGAGTGCTGAAGTCTACAATGTAATAACTAATAAAATGTCGGGTTACTCTATATTAAAAGTGTATAAATAAAACCAAATAATTATTAATATAAATGTGTGCATTTAAGTATATATACAAAATAATGATATGAAAATATATATATGAATGTTTATGCGTTATACATTATATAATGGTATTGAGTGCGCGGAGTGAGTCAACAAATTTATCTTGCAAATAAAAACCAAAAACTTGGTCTAACAATGAAAAACATGCGTTTTGTTAAATTTATTTTCCAAATCACCTTATTAAATAAATTTTAATTAAATATTAAATAAATACTAAATAAACAAGAAAATTAAAATTAAACCATATAGTATATGCCTTTCTTTCGAAACCAGATGAAACTAAAACAATCGTACTGTCGTACACCATTGGTTAAAAAAGCCAGACGAGTTGAGGCTGGGATATCGTGACAAACGCGATCAAATTAATTTCCAGAGTATTTCTAGCTAGGTAAATTGTTATATTGGACATCCGAACATCCCAAATTCTAAAACAAAATTTGGAACACGCATAATAGGCGAAAAATGATGTAGAAACGCAAAATCACGAAAATATACAAATATTCTACAAAATTTGAGGTCCAGCAATTGTTTTGGGAATTGTTTCCACAACAATGTTAACTTTAGCCAGAAAAATAAGTTAAAATTCTTAAATTATTTGCATTTTGTACTTTTCAATCTGAAAAGCTGCTGAACATGGAAAACTCCTCAAATAAACCCCGGTATGAATTGTCAAAGGGTTGTTAAAAACTGCGAAATATAGCCAAAAAAATGAAAAAAAATGGAGAGATTGTAGGTAAAAGCGCAAATTAGTGGTAAAATACGGGGAAAATCCGTTTAAAAAAACGCAAAAAATTGGCAACATTTTGCAAAATTTGTAGTTAAAAAAATGTCAAATGTCCCAGCCCTACAGATGAGCTATTGTAACTATTCCGATAGATTTTGAAGAATTCCGCTCAAATCATAAAATGATAAAATACACTGTATTTACATAAAAAAAAGTTTGAATGAAAACTATTATTTAGTACCTAATTGGAATTTCAACTTGTTGCAAAAATGATTTGATTTTAATATAAACATACCGTCAACTATTCAAAGCAGCTGTAATAACATGGGGAAAAATGGAAAAGCAATATCAGAATACTAAAGTGCAAAGTACGACGACGGCCTCTAAATAAACTTTAAGAAATAAAATAGTATTCACGTGGCTTGGTGCTCAACTTCCCAACAACTGCTGATAAAAACAACATGATTTCAAAAGCTCGCGGTTGAATGAATGTTAGCATAATAAAAATCCCCGAATGGTAAAAACTGTACTTACATGAATTTTACAACTTTTTTCACTTTGGACTGTCTTGTATGTCCATCATCATATACAGTACAAACCCATATGAATATATGTTTTGTTATTTATTCTGCACGTGCACTGCACATACATATGCGAAAATATGAATAATATTCATACATTCCCAGATATTCATCCATTTCAAGACAGGCAAGAATTTCGTATTAGTAATGGATCCCAAGGAGGATGCTTTATTTGAGGAAATTTTACGAATAATGTATTTTTACAAACTATTCCAAAAGATTTCGAAGAACTTTCATCCCAAATGATTATGATGATTTTAATGAATTTGTCGACAGGTGTTCTCCAATAATTGAGTCGATTCGATGAATATGCTTCTCCATATAGTTATATTAGACGTGCAGCGTGAATAAATTGTTATCCTACATACATGAGACTTACAAATAAAACTTTATTAAAATACACGCAGTCACCATATAGCAAACAAAGCATGAATAATAAATTGCATTTATAACACGGGAAGAAATAACAAATAACTCGAAGATTTCCCCAATTATAGTAATTTCCTTTAACAATTTGATACTTGATCCAATATAATTTAATGTAATATAATTTATATAGAAACTATACTCAAATCATTTTAATTAATTACCAAAAAAGGCATCACACTCATCAGAATCAGTATGTATAGTATTATTAGTATTTTTACTAAATAAATATTTAAATTTCTTTTTGTAATTTACATATGTATATGTACATAACGTTTTGGATTTAAATGTATCTATTATTGAATTATTATTAATTTTATTGTAATGTAATTATATACATATATAAGCAGTTCGTAATTCGTTGTGTTTAATTATTTGACCAAATATCCCCGGTATTTATTCATATAGGTAGTTCCCATTTGCAAAAATAATTTAATAAATGGAATAAATTTAACAATTGGAATAAATACAAATAGGAAGGAATATATAGGGAAATTGCACACAATTAAATTCGTGAACTTGTCTTTATAGTGAATAATGCTATTAGATTATTATACAAGCCATTATGTAAGTACATGATATTAAACATCTCTTAACTTAAAATATCTATTATTTACATATAGGTAATTACAATTACTTTCCAATACAGATGTACATATCTACACATTAATTCTTCCATTTTTGATTTGAACATGACGATGAACTCCCACCACAACAAGAATTCTATGGTTTTATATTACATTGAAGCTTCATCGAATATTGTTGTTCAAATAATAAAAATGGCATCCATATTGCTCATTTCTGCAATAATGAATGTCGCCCTGCTGTATTGCGTCTATGTATATGTAAATGTTTAATAATACTACAGTGGTAATGAAATGATGGATCCATGAAAATAAAAATTAAAGTGTTGTATAGTAGTTTGTGTGTGTGTAAGTATATGTATTTATAGAAGAGCAGAGATTATTTGAAACAGACTTGTGGATTGAAAAGAGTAATTATATGATGATGATTAACCGAAGCAAGACACAGCATTAAAAGCACATTGCTTGTAATGACTCCGCTTCCCATTCGCCGTCTCCTGCTGAAGGCGGCTCAGTTGGAGGAGTTTCCATAACAACATCGGAGTCACGTACATGTCCTTGTCGCCCCGATTATCACTCTCCAGCTGGAGCTGTTGGCAATTCCAAAAGAGAATAATTACGTATACATTACTATTTACTATACATACATACCTATATGTTCGTATATGCTTACATACTAGGTTAGATTTTTTTTTTTGCGCTGGTAAAATATAAATTTTCAGGAGATTTTGACAGATTTCATGGCGCTAATCCACGACATGCAATTTATTTTACAATATGCTATCGAAATCTTAGGCGAAATATCACAAAGTACCAATTTCAACATTGGAGGGATAGAATTTGACACTTTGGGATCCTTCGTCGATGAAATTTGCTGATTTTTTCCCATTGAATTATCAGGAATTGTTTTTTAAAAATTGATTACTAAACTGATTCCTAATTTTATACTAATCTGGTTTTATTTTTTTTTAATAAAGCTTTTAATTTATTTTATTTAAAAATCTGAAACCAAAAATTATTGTAACACTTTGCCCCAAACTCATTTTTTTATCAATTTCAAAATTAATCAAAACTAAATTTGCAGTGATAAAATTCAGTATTTCGCCAAAACATTTTATGAAAACTTTTCCTATATCCAAAGGATAAAATTCCCTACATATGGAGAGTTAACTCAAACTCCGCGACTTTAGCAACGTCGCATTCATTTACACGCATAAAAAACTCAATCAGTCCAGAATGATTTAGTCCTGCTGCTGTTGTTCCGCTTTGGAGAAAGTAAATATAGTAATAATAATCATAATCATGATAATTTAGTCGCGCGGAAACTTATGTTAAGCTCCAAAAAAAAGAGAGAAGGGAAGGTTCCAATGGAAAAAGTCAAGGGTATAAATAAAGGTTGAATAAATGGGGAAAAAACAAGGAAATCCCTTCTCCTCACTAAATGATTAAACTAACCGGAAGAAATGAGCTCATAATGAGACTGAGATTTCCTTTTCTCTTCTATTTTCTCTCTCTTTCCCCCTCATTCCCGTGTGTTTTTTCTAATTTTTTTCTATCGCCCTCTCAATTTTCCCACTCCTTTTTATTATTACTATTATCTGTTCTCACACTCCCCCAACAAGAAAGAAGTTGGGCCCAAAATATGTGTACATACAAAAGGTACAAAAATATATTCAAGTAGTCGAAGAAGGGTCCTAAAGTACTAATTTCTATACGTTCAATGCAGAAATTGGTACTTTTTGATACTTCGCCAACGAAAGATCCCAAAGTACTAATTTCTATACCTTCAACACAGAAATTGGTACTTTTTGATACTTTGCCGACGATGTATAGAATATAATGATATATTGTGGAAATTGCATTATAATTATATCTTTCTAGCATTCTACATACAAAATTCTACATATCTACAAATACTAAAAATAAAACTATATAACTTTGAAACCATTTGGACTTACTTCTGGCTCCGATGACAAGGAAGGAACATCTAGTGTCAACGGGTAGCCCGCCATCACGTCCTGCTGTCCCTGCGGGTCCTCCCGGGACAGGGAAACCGGAGACGATAATGAGTCGCCGATCATTATTGTCGTGAGGAATAGGAGACCGATGGGTAGGAACTGCATTCTGTTTCAGATTCTTTTTCTTAAATTTCCCCCTCTCCTATTATATGATGAGCTTTATTATTTGCAACCAACCTTGTGATTTCTTTCCGCTCGGGTGCCTCGAGTTCTCAACGTTTTCACGCTCTCCTGGATTTTTGTATTATTAGTTTTACTTGTTTTGATGTTTTTGACTTTTTTCTTTGATGATATTATAATTTCTAGTGTTTTTTAAAAATCTTTTTCTACCCTTTTCTAGCTTTTGCCCCTATTTTGAATGTAAATTGTAACACAGGATTTTAATTTTCCAGGTGTACAATTTTTTAGAAAATTTAATTAAAATTCCTTGACTTTGATTGCTTGTGTAGTAGATGATTGTTTTTAATTTTTGACGCTTTTCCCCAAACTTCCCCTTTGATATTTATTGCGCTGTTTTTTAAATTTTCCGCCTTTTTTGTAACGTCCTTAAATTACTTTTTATTAACGTTTTTTTCCTCTGATCCTAATAAATCATTTAATCGGAATCCCGTTATATTACGTAATTTCCAAAAATACAGTGCTTTCCTTTTATTTTTGACGCTCTTTAGCTTTTATTTACCGCAGCGATTTCCCCTCTTTTAATTTCCCTTTCTCTCTCTCTCTCTCTCTGTTGTTCGCTCTTTAATAGGACACCCCGGAGCTTGGACTATTCAACCCCTGGTAAATATTTGTCGTTCCGACCAAGTCAATTCAGAATATTGTTTACCGGAGAAAATAGGAGAAAAAATATTCCTTGTACTAATGACGCGCCGTAACTGTTGTATGTATATATAGATCTATAATGATATATCTATATATATATTTGTTATTTATTTATTATTTCCCTTAACAATCAACCGCCCACAGAAATAATGGAATATCAGTGTTCGCTTCTGATCAGAATTCGCCGTTGAGAGCGCGGCGTGATGAATAAATATAATTGCAATAATAGTAATTATTACTAAAAGGTTGAGAGATGGCAATATATGATGTCTTTTAATTACGCCCTATAGTTTCCCTCCCGTCATTGCAGTTCTTACGTGAAGATAAATTAAGTGGATGAATGTTTTAAATACTTATGAATTCAGTTACTTTTTGGAGTAGGAGATGAAGACGAAGAAGAAGTGGAAGATGAAGATGAATTACTAGAAGTAGTAGAAGATTTTTCCCCAGCAAAGGAAGTCAAGTCCTGGAGGTAGTAATATAGTCGACTGAGAAGGAGCTCCGACAAGAATGCCCGCTTTATACAGAGAAAATAGTCAATTCCCCCCCATTATAACCCAGTGGGCTTATACAATAAGTGTCCTATATACCTATATATAACAACATTATGATTTATACAATGACGATGAATTTCACCAGTTCCGTAAGATTCGGCTGTAATATAGTAAAAAAAGTATGTATGTACATAACATGAATGTATACAAGGGAGTAACAGTTTCAGCTATATAATAAAGGGTAAGACATAAGTTATATACGGACGTCATAGCTATACATACATACATATGTACATATACATCCCATGTATATGGGATATCATAGCAATAATGTTCCTTTAAGTACAAGTACCTCGTTCTTTTTTCAATAGGATTCTAATAGCCTCGCAGTTTCCCAATAATACTCCGATAGTCATATGTGTGTGGTGTGGATACACATAACGGACCATCTCCCAAATTGCTCCAATATGTTCTCTATATTTTATGCTCTCTCCGATCCGAGATCTTGTTCCACTGTATTCCTTGCTTGCTTGCTGCTGTAGAATGCTGTTGCTGCTTCTTGCTCGCGGTCAGACCCGCGCGTCACCAAAGTCAAACAAAATGTTTCCCTTTAGTATACATTAAGATAGTTAGTACGGATACACATCCCCCCTATTTTAGATTTTCTCCCATCATCCCACAAATGTTGGCAATATGTTCGTCCATACATAGGATTTTTCGGGTAAAACACCCTGGAAAGTCACACCATCATCACCACACCACACACACCACATACACACACGAACACCAACACCAACACTACTAACACCATATGCTGAAAGTTTTGTTGGCACCTTTCAGTGCCGCGATAATAGGGCTATCGATACTGTTGTCCGACCTGGGAAATACAATCAGAGTATCTACTGTATACAACTGAGTATGTACATACTGGTTATGTATACAAGTCAAGTAAGTATAATATGGAGTTTATACGCTGGGATTTTACGAATAGTAATTGGTAACTTTGGACGACGTTCAACCATTTCATTCATATGCTACTCACGCCTTTTCCATGCGTCATCATATATGTTATGGGATGTATAGGAAGTATAACTTTTTTGTGGGAATTCAACGTCGCGCGGATTGGTTCAACTTATTTATACAAACGTTTCTCTACAATGTAAGCCTTAAAGCTATTTGTTTGACCTTTCATATATAGGGGGGATGAAATAGTTCAATTTCAAGAGCTTTGGTTCAATTCGGGTTTGAAATTCCAATGCATGCTTACCTTCATTGTGTTGTCGTTGAAGTGGCAAATATAACTATCGGCACAGTTGCTAAAAAGCAATATTACTACGGTACTACTAATAAGAAATTTCACAAGTATTCCAATGCAAAACAGACTATGTCGTTTAAAATCATGGACGATGTGTTTACATTGTCATGAGTACAGCGCATTTACACGGCAAAAGCAAAATCCCGCTGCTGCTTTGGAAAACTACTGCCCGCTAAGTCTTATTGCAATTGTTGTAGAAAGGGAAATTTTCCAGCAGTTTCTACCGCTACCGTCTTTGCACAATGGTAAATAAACGGGATAGTCATACTTTTGCATTCCCTTAAAAATAATATTCGGAGCTGTAGTCATTCGTGCATTTTAGCAACTGTGGAGATAGTTATATTTGCCTCTTTAGCAACGCTATATTAAAAAGTTTATATTGTTGTTAATATTATTATTGTTATTTTTACTCCACTCTTTCCTCGAATAACACACGGTCTCTCGTCACTCCGTGTCCACGTGCACACTGCATGGTGGTGTTGTGCGTGTACACTGAAATCATTGTATTGTTATTATTGTTGCTGCTGTTGCTGTTGCTCTTTGTACCCAGAAAAAAAATTGCAATTATGTTACACACGGTCGGGTCTCTTTTTAATGCTGGGTTTCTCGTATATACTTCTGCTCTGACTCTGTTGCTATGTAACAACTTTTGCTGTAATAACTTTTATTGCTGTTGCTATAGAGAGTTGAAGAGGAAAAGAGGAGCTTCATAACGTTATGTACCTTATATTTCATATGTTGAAACTTTATTGTACTTTCGTACTTTGTACAGCTACTGCTGCTCTTGCTTTTATAAATTCCTCATCAGTTCTGTTATATTGCAAAAATCAGTTTTAATATCATGCTCCTTCTCCTTATTAGAGATCTCTCTCTCTCTTGTCTCTTCTTTCTTGAGTTCTCTTCTCTTGCTTGAGTTGATGCTGGAGGCAAGTTATTTAATCTTTTCCTCTCTTTATTAACTTCAGCTGTACAAAATAGTTTTTTTACCTACAATTTGTTTCTTCTCCTCTAAAAGAATTTTATCTTCTTTGAAGTTGTTCTTTTACCTACAAATCTTCTGTTCTTATCTACCTTTTTATTTTACCAAAAAACTTACCTTTCGTTGAAGTTTACAAGTGTTAATACACTGCAATGTTAATTTCCTCTATATCTCTCATTATTATTAAGAATATCATTATTATTCCCTCGCGTTCTTGTCGAAAAAGCGCTAATGTACTTGTTGTTTACTTTTTGAAAGACAGGATTGAATCAAAGATCGTGTGTATACACAGAGATATTGTGTATTTATTGCGCAACCTTTTAGTTTACGGGCGGTTGTGTGTGTAATAAATTGCTGAAATGTCAAAAGTGCTTTGCTTTGAAAGTTCAAAACACAATACATTATTATATGTATATATACAATATAGCAAATGCCATAAAAGCAAAAACAATACAGAACTTTGCACCTTTGCTTTGGCTGTATTTCATGTATAGCTATATACCTAGCTACATATTACGTATAGGTTTAAGGACCATCAGTATCATTATATAATAATGTGTCGCCGTATATATATATATGTATGTACATGTAATGATACGGATGGACGGGCATATGTCAGGGAAATGGATGAGGTTTGAGAGGAATGTAGCGGAATGGGGGATCATTTATTTGTTACTTGCAATATTTCATTCCGGGAACACTTGTCAGAAGCTTGTTCGGTCTTCTTGCTCAACTCTTCGCATGGTCTTGGTAGATTTCGGTTGCGTTTTTGGGAGATTTGAGAATAATTAATGTTATATTTCCTGTATTATTTATGCTACTATTATGTATTTAAATTTATTTATTTTATTATTTATTTTAATACTTATTTTATTATTTATTTTAATACTTATTTTATTATTTATTTTATTATTTATTTTACTATTTATTTTAATATTTAATTTATTATTTATTTTACTATTTATTTTACTATTTATTTTAATATTTATTTTTACATTTATTTTAAT
>JAQGAK010003436.1:0-15147 GCA_034696945.1 Lipothrix lubbocki
CAATTAATACTAAAATTAATACTAAAACTAATACTACCATTAATACAAAAATTAATACAAAAATTAATACTAAAATTAATACTAAAATTAATACTAAAATTAATACTACAATTAATACTAAAATTAATACTACAATTAATACTAAAATTAATACTACAATTAATACAAAAATTAATACTAAAATTATTACAAAAATTAATACAAAATAAACACAAAATGAAAGCCTTGAATTGTACAATGTCGGGTCTCTATAAAAAGTGAGGAGTCGCACACAAAGATATAGTCAAAGTCATTCAACCTGTAGGGTTGATGTTGTAATTAAAATAAATTCAAAATTCGGCTGTCAGAGTCTACCTACGCCGTAGTAAAAATATACAGACAAAGGTAAAATCAATTTGAAGCTGTATCCCTGATTATAACATACCGGAAACTCCCTAGTTGAACCATGAACATCGGTCCATATTGTTTTTTCCAGCGTAGAAACGTCTTGCAAGGGTGGGCGCCAAGGTAAAACAAATGTCCAAACACAGGAAGTGACCAGGGTACTATAATCAGATAATAACAACATTATAAAATTCTATTTCCATAAATATCTTGCACAATTTAAAACGATACATAATAAGCTAATCATAATTAGTCCGTATGAGGAATGATTTACCTTCCTTCGGCAGCTTTTTATTTTTTAATCCACGTTCAAATAATTTACTTTTCAGTAAAGCTACCAAACTAACCAAAATTACTAAATAGATTATCATTTTACAATCAATCGAATTTTACAAATTTGTTTAAAGATCGTAAGCAGAAAGTATTTGCTGCTTTGGTGTATTCCCGGAGAGTGAAATAAATAAAAAGCAGCAAAGGGTTTCGGAACGGAATAGGAAATTTATTATTAATAAATAGCGTATTGTTAATAATTAGCGTATTGGAAAAAACCTGCAATAAAGATTTCCTTCATATGTGTAAAATTAATCTTTTTGAGCGTCATTATTGCTTTTTTATTATTGTTAATTTTAATTTAAGTACCACGTGCCCAATATAAAGTACAATTTATTTTGTTTTCCAATTTTTTTAAAAATTTTACGTTGTTTTTAAGGAATTTTTTCATTAATGCAAATTGCGAATTTCCCATTGTTAAATAGCATTTCGATGTATTAAATGGTTTCTGTGCATTGTAATGATGAAATTCCTTTTACATCGGTTGCAGTGGAAATTAAATGATGAATTTACTAATGAAAATGATAAACATTTTTTAATTTCCATAATGAAGCATCTATTTTTTGGAAGCTCTACTTATTATTATCAGGGCCTAAGAAAACTCAAACGATTAAAATCCAATTAATAAAAGTAAAGTTTTGAAATGGCTTTTCAAGCAAATATTTATTAGCACAAAAACTTGCACCTCGTCATGCAACAGAAATAAGAATCCGCATATATTGCAGAACTATAAACAACATATGTTCACATCCCAAAGAAATCTCCTTCCCTATATTATACATAAGGATTTGATAGGGATACACGCTACATTCACAGAAAAGACGTAGAAGTTTTGTAATATATCGCCTATATGCTGCTGCTATGATTTTGACTTGGAGGTATATAACTATATCTACTATATGTAAGTATGTCTATATAGTATGTACGATGAAAGTAATTTGTCCAGAGAAGATCAGCAATATAGCAGTTTGATAATTGGCGATACCAAGGTGTAAGTACGCATATACATATTTGTAGTTGTAAAAAGTATCTGACATGGATTTCCGTTAAAAATGATTGTTATGTTATGTGTAATGATACAAATTATGGTGATGGCTTTTATGTACTGGTTTGATAGAGTTGTCAGTCATTGTGGTAATATGTACATCTACAGAGATTTTATGAGCGAACAGGATTCATCTTGTAGTGTATAGCTGTGCCTTTGCCCCGGAACAACTTCTCAGCAGCTATAGACGCTCAAGTCCAAGCTTCACATACAAAAGCAGAAATTTGATAACTTTTAACGTTAAAAGTTAAATACGTCCGAGAACACAATCTTTTCAGTTAATTTCGAAAAATTGATTTTTTAAGTTAACAAAACCGACAAATTGGGATGAGTTGATTGATTTTCAATTAACTTTCCTAAATATTAATAAATGGGGGAAATAAGAATAAAGCATTTTAAATTGTTTTCCACTGCTTTAACACTTCGTTTTCATTGAAGTATACACTTTATTAGGAGCTCTCACTGGATTCTTCACATGTTCACATTCTAAAGTACGTAAGGCGCAGGAATTCCTTTCTCGTTATCGTGGAGCACGTCACTTGCATATTGCTAACATATGTACCTATTGATGTACATATGTATGTTATGTGGCTCCGGCGAGCAAATCCTATAATTTTTTCCGTCTATGTATATGCGAATGACTTGTCATGACCTTTACTGGAGTTCACCTACCCAACGATGTATTGGCAGGTATCGATTTCAGGACCGCAACGTGCAACATTGATATGTAGTTTATTTTGTTTTTTTGTGCCCTTCCATTAATGCAGAAAAACAAGTTAAAAAGTGGACACTGGAATCAGTATCAATAGTAGCTCTGGTGCATTGATTAAGCAGCGCAGCTCCTGCTGGTTAAGTTGATTTAGATTTAATGTTATTCCTCCGGTCATCAGACTTTCATTTTTCAGCTTCAATCCTTTCACACGTTCGATCGCATTTAATCCAATTTTATGTCATTTTGTCTTGCTTCTGACAGTACGGGGAAGGAACTATTTTTAAATACATTTTTTGAACACGTTTATACTATACGCAAGAATTTATTTCAAACTGTATTTCTTGTCTTGAATTATTCTTCTTCCATTATTGTTGTAAAAATTGCATTTATTTTCGCTCTTGTAAAAATTGCTTTTCACTCTTGTATAAATCATTATTCGGTTGTTGTAAAAATGATTTTTTGTTGTTGTAAAATTTATTTTTCCTTCGTCTTGAAGTTCACTCGGACATGAACTTTAGCATCAAAGTTAAATTATTAAGTTAATTTCAAATGAAATGCCAGAATTCTTGTAAGATACCATCATGATACCTCAACCGGAAGGAATTCTTATCTTTATAATTGCTAGAGTAGCGATGAGTCTTGCCAAGATACGGGATTCATATATAATAATTAATTACATGCTTACACGTAACTCAAGCACAACATGCTTGTACATTGTACATATACAAAATACATAAGCACCTAAATGTAAAATAGAATTTATCTACTTTAATTTATACATTGTAGCATATGTATTATATCTAGAACAAAATTCAGCTTCAGGATTCTTAGAAATAAGCTTAGAATACATATGTAAAGATTGAGTGAATCATTATTATTTCTCCTATCTTGTTAGTATACTGCTGTATCTTATACTCCTGTAATTGTGAGTCTCTTAGAGCTTCTGAAAACAAGCATGATTCACTTTCAATCAAATTTGTGTAACTTTCAGGTCATGGCTGGCGGAGATCAGAGTGCTTCTTCGTTCTCACACATTAATACCTGTGTGTTACCTCTATGTTCTTATATCCGGATTCACTTTTATTATGCACTTTGCTGTCTTATTGCGTGCTTGATAACTACATGTGTGCAATCTTAAATTTTGCTACTGATTTTAATGGTTCGAGGCTTAAATTGAGGGAGAGCTCATCACGGAAAAGCTGAGGATGCTGGCGACGAAGGGAGACCTATGTTTTACATTAATTTGTTTGATTTTCATTTATTTTAATTCATTCATGATACTCTTTCCTCAATCCCTACCGACGTTAGTCTACCATTTTTCGTTAAAACGAAGCTGTTAAGGTGTTCTGTAAAATGAAGCTCATTTGGATTAGTGCGCTCGATGGCTCATTGCTTTGAGCTGCGGGCAAATTGAAAATAAAAAAAAACGTTTTGCCGCCGACTGAACAAAATAGCCAGAACTATTGCAGGTGATTAATAACCTGGCTAATTGGAGGATGCATTAATCTTGTTATATAAAATTATTTTTTGACTATGCATTACTTAGGGATTTAAAGTATCTCGCAAAATCTTGTGTTGCTGATCGAGTTTTGCAAAGTTGAAAGAAAATTGCAGGAGGGACGTTGGGAATAAATAGTATCTGTATAAGTTGGGAAATCCCATTCAAGAATACGACATACATAAGGGAATAATAACAAGTCTTACTATATTTTCCGTGACTAACTAAAGAATCCAGACCCGGTCAGAATAAATGAACTGTGCGAATGCAATCTGTGGAATGATCTCAGTCATCAGATCAGGGAACAAGAATAAATAAGCGTGTAGACTTTTGACGGATATACGAAAAACAATGGCTAATCCATCAAGATGCAATAAAAATCTCTCAATTAACATGCTGGTTTGGTGCCACAAAGTTAAAAGTACAAGCTCTCGTGTACAGCAGATGCCCCATGGAAGGATGAGTGGAAGAAAGGGAGAGTGTAGTGGATGATGAAAGATATAGATGTAATGTACCGTCTGGAATAATTGACAATAAATTATTGAATATGCTTATAAAGTCCATCGAGGATGTATAGTGAAGCTATATAAAATGAGTAATATCTAAAAGGCTTATAGGTTAAAAGTCTTTAAATGGAAGTCAACGGGCATTGTGAGAATGCACACGAAGAATGAAGGGAAGGGTCAAAGCGGGGAGGTTAGACGTTGTTGGACGTGTAAATTTCCCAAATGGTGACTGTTTACTCACTTACTCTTGGTTTTTGGCAAATTTTGAGCACGACGTTTATGATGATTAAAAAACCGCGGAGTTGAATGTCCTATTCATATTATTTTGTATTAATCCTGTTGTACAGTCCAGTCAGTTGTTTGCAATGAAATAAAATATACGAGTAACCCCGGCTTAATCATACAATCAAAAGGGTTGTTCAAAAAGATGAAGTGGAAAGGAGAAGATGCTACACGGCAACAAGAAGACAGTGAAGAAAAAACCTGAAAGGTAAAAACAAGTTTTTCAAGCAAAAAAGGGGTTGAAGAATGACGGTGGGATTGACCGCATCCAAGGTAATCAACAACAAAATCTGAATTCGCTAAAAAGTCTCGTCTTCAGATTTCAAACCGAACAGTTGAATTTCATCGTTGCCACAATGAACATCTATGTGTTAATCGGACTTCTCGGAGCCTGCTCATTCAGTTTAGCAGCTCCGGCTCCGGATCCCCCATCCTGGCCCTATAACGGCCCTTACTATTACGGATACCCGGGTAAAACTCCCTACGTTTATAGAGCAAGTATAGAGGATGATGAGGAGCCCGTGGACAGATCACGTCAGGATTCTGGACAATTAGTGTCAACTTTGATTCACAATGCTGCCGTTAAACAGCAAGATGAACTAAAGAATTTCGGTGAGTTCACAGTTTCCTATTTCAAAATCTTTTTCCCGTAATATTCCAACATTATATACATACATACTACATTTTTACAAATATTTATTTTAATTCAACTTTATTTTTTACATTTTACTTTTCAAATTTTATTTTTTACAGTTTATTTGAATTTAAATTATTTTATTTATAATTTTTATATTCAATTTTCTTCCGGTCCGGTAAATGTCTATTTGATGTAATTACATATTTTGTGTACATGTCTAATATAAAATGTGGAAGGCATTCTCTGTGACAAAACAAAATACAAAGATTTTCTTCTTTTAAAAAGTACCTTTAATTTTTTTTAGAAAAGTGTACAAACTGTAGATTGTATTTTCATATAAAAAGTATTTATCAGCACTCAATTTATTTAAAAATCCAGTCTCACAAATATATTTTCGTGGAAGAGATGCTTATGAAAATGCCTAAATCAGTATGTTTATAATCAGTATCCTTGTATGTTTTCAATGTGTAAATTCCAAACAAGATGTAAAAAAGCGTGGAAATCATTATGTCCAGCATTTATGGAAGTGAAGTTGAAAGGAATTTAACGGTATTATATTGTTGGAGTCATTATGCGAAAGTAAATAAGGAGTGTACACAAAGCGAGAGTGAATACGTGTATATAAGATTAAATGAGAGTGAATCTGTTGCTGACTGTTGATTCATTTTCTGCAGGGAATGAAAGACCAGGGGTTGTGCAAACCGGTTCGGCCGGCCCAGAGAATCAAGAACGACCCGGCGAATCATCCAAGGTTGGAGGCTCATCATCGCCTAATGTCGTCAAACCTGGTGTTGTTAACCCCGTAAGAGCGAGAGAGAGACTAAAAGTTTATTATTTCTTAGAGCTTTAAATTCGCTTATAATACAGTGACTCGAAGCGCAGTTATCCGGCAAACTTCACAAAAGTCATTTATCATTACGACAGAATTTTTTATACTTGACATGTCTAGTGAATCCCAACACATATCTTATTACACGTATCATCATAAACTGCCTAAAGTTAAGCCATAAGAGTCAATTACCTATGAATACTCTTTTCCTCTGCAAGGCATCAATTTACTTCAAGTCTGCCTATGTATGAAATCATACCGAAAAAGCTTGTGGCTGTAGTTATTGTCATTAGTTTTGTAATTTTGCTTGGAAATCATTTTTGCTCGCCACTCGATTTTAGTTAATTTTTTCGAATCCACTTAATTTGTCCGATTTTATTGAATTTGCCCAAATTTTCCCAATTTTTTCGAATTTATTTAATTTTCCCCACATCTACTTAATCTATTCCAAATTAACTTGGGTAATTTTGCCGAATTAACTTAATTTATTCCAAACTCACTTAATTTCGTTGAATTAACAATTTTGTCGAATTAATTTAATAGCCAGCCTTCCCAGCACTGAAGAAACCACCACCACCTCCACCCCCCAGGCCAGCACCTGAGGAGGAAGATGAGGATGAGGACGAGGAGGATGAGGAGTCCAATGAGGATGAGGATGAGGAGGAAGCGGAGGAGGAAGCAAATGAGGATGAGGAAAGAACCCTTTTGAGAAAAGAGGAAACCGTCGCGCCTACTCAAGTTCCGGAAAACGTTACAAGCTTAGAGTCCGTTGAAGTTGCTCCAGCCGTCAATGTGAGCCAACCCGTTAAACCGGTTGTTGAAGATTCTAACGCCGTTCAGGACATTGTCGAAGTTAAGGGTGATACGGATGACGATGCTTCTGACGAAGCCTCCCTAGATGGCGTCGAAGCTTTCGTTCCTGGCTACGTCACTGATCAAGGAGAAGTCCTTGTGCCTGTTGACACCGTCACTGGAGATCAACCTATTTCCATTGTGCCAGGTATTTTCGGAATCAAAAAGTGTGCTAGTTAAAGAAAACGATTGTAATAGTTGAAAATTAAGATTATAAAATTATATTAATTATGAAATTATAGATCCATACACACCACCGTCCAGAGGAGTTCCATTGAACTACTACGGATATAACACTGCTTCTGGTTCTCTGCCCAATCGTGTCTACAGACAAGAAGGTATCTATCCATATCCATATCCACATTATTACTACTAAATTCATTTTTCAAGACACACAACAACTTTGCGGATGCAAAGAACACACAAAATACCAAAAATAGCTTAAAAGCTCCAGGGGTCTGTGTAATTTTAGTTTTTATTTTTAACTTATTATTCAAAATGATTCAAATTATTTAAATTATTTAAATTATATTAAATGCAAAACATGCCACCACAACTTTTGTACACAATATCAACAACAGCAAAAAAAACAGTTTGGTAAATAAAAAGCTTTAGAGAAATGAAACAAACACTAAAAGAATGGTTGTCGTTTTTCTTCTGATTTTCCTGCTGCTCCTTCCTGTCCGCTCTGTCAATTCATTAAAATACGACAAATAAAGATGTGGGGGATGAAGACGAAAGTCAGGAGGAGGACGATCAGGATGAAGATGAGGAGGATGAGGCTGTCAAGGAAGATCCAAAGAAGCGCGCGCCACCCCAGAAGCCACCATTACACTTGATCCCAGCAAGTGCGCCCACCAATGAGGATGACGAATTGGAAGGCGGTCGTTACAGGCAAGAAGCCTTCCCGCCATCTCGCAGCCCCCTTCTGTATCCCGTGACTTTCAAGTACCAGGATGGTTTCCTTACTGGCCCTTTTAACAGACCCGTTGATTCCGCCGAAGTCCTGCAATACGTTCAACAACCACAATCTATCCTGGTGAGACGTCGTCCACCCGTGTCTCCCAATAACGTTTTCTATGGCTATGCACAACAGCAACAACAACGCCGAAGAAACCCAAAACCCGTTACTATTGCCATCCCTGCTTCCTATTTATACGGAAATCGTCGCAGCAGCTCCCGACCAACCTATCATCAGGGATACTCTCAAGGATACCCTCAAGGATACCCTCAAGGATATCCCCAAGGGTTCTTACCATATGCTTACCCACAAGGCCGTCCTTACAGCGGGGAACAATACTCTCAAAGGTAAATTACGAAATTATGGCAATTTTTTTAAAAATTTATTATTAAACTTTTACAATTTATTTCAACAATTTATTTTTACAATTAAAACTTTTTCAAATTTATTTTTATTGGCTAAATTAATTTAAAATTTGGAATATTTACTGAACTGATTTTGAATTTAAAACAATTACTGTATTTCAAGTCCATCAACTACAACGATAGAAATTCCTAATTAATTGTATTTTTAATGCAGACCTACCACCTTGCACAACCCTGGAGAGAAGCTGAAAATCAAGTCTAGTTATGAACTTCTGGTGGAGCCACACACCAGTGACTACGTGCGCCTGCGCACTAAGAAGCGACCTGGAAACAAGAAGCGCGTCAGCAATAAGAAGAAGACTCAAATTATTAAGAGAAGGTATGTAATTAGTTAATTAGAATACTAAATTTTATTGATTAATTATATATTAAAACATATTAAATTTAAAATGAACATCGAATTATTTATATTTTAAAAATATTTTGGACAACAACAGTAGGCTAATTTAAATAATATGTACATGGTGTTATGCTATTTACAGACCTGTGCAAGTGCTCTCGCGCCCACCTCAACTCGTCTCACCATACAGACAACCAAACCCACACCGCCAGTCGGTCCCAGTGCTCTACCGCCCGGTGTACAATGTCAGACCACTTCAAAGAGTCCCTGCCCAAGGATACCGCCAACCCGGCTACGCTTCTAGCCCATACAATGAGTACCAACAATTTTTGAAGGGACTCGCAGCCGGTTACTATGGAAACCGCCCAACGTACAACAGACCAACACCCGTTATCCAGCAAGACCAGCCCATGTATGATTCCTCGGAACCCATTGTTGAGCAAGAGAGGAAACCAAAGACAAGGCGGGAAGCCAAGAAGGTTAAGAAGCAAAAGAAAGTTCAGCTGAAGAAGAAGGAAGACCCTCTGAATCTGTTCCCTTTGAAGAGGGACACGAAGAAGCCTAATTAATTAGTACGTAATGTCTTGGAATGTAATTTATTAATGTTTGTCTTTTCATTTGATCAGAGTCAAAACGGTCTTTTCATTTGTTTTGTTGTGGATCATGCTTCCGGCAGAAATTCTAGTACTACTTGATTTTAATGTTATTATTCTCAATCGTATTGAGGGGTTCTGATTAAATATGATTATTATTCTCAATCGTATTGAGGGGTTCTGATTTAATATGATTTTAATACAAATTATTATTGTTAGATTCGTTGTTTTTTCAGGAGAAATTTTGTGTGTGCTAAGTAAACCAAAATGCAATCAATTATGTCAATGTATAGATTATCTCACGGTGAATAAATCAATGTCATTTTAGTAGGATTATGACGATATGATAAAAGTCGGGATCTTTCGCACTTGTTGTAATCATTCATGCAATTTTAGATGAAGAATCGCCACATGAGTTTCATAAAATAGACCTAAGGAGTTTCATAGAAATATAAGGAAATGAGTCACAAATCAATGGTAAGTACTAGTATTTTATCAGTATTATTAGGCATTAATTTTAATAAAATTCAAAATAAATTAAAATTTCAGAACAATTCAAGCGGCCGTAAAACATATTCCTGTTGCACTGTATCCTCTAAATATTTTAAAAGTAGCTTGCATTGTCAACTGTTTATGATTATATACAATTTATTGTTCGACATTCCTCAAATAATGACACATATGCCAAGGGATGTACTACTAATTTAAAATGAAAATAAAATTTTATGGTTTCGCTGTAAAATTATAGCTGTTGCGTATTCATCTGGGATATTAACAATAATTTTTTACAATTTTCAATTAACAATTTACACTAAAATAAAGTAACAATAAAATATTTTTTACAACTACAAAAAATTAAAGTTACGACAGTAGTATAAATAATATAAAATTATTAATGTCGCACACTCCTTATTTTAATTAGAATTAAAATGGTATTACGTGTAACTGATGTTTAATTTATCAATCAAGGAAATCATTAATAAACGGGAAATTTCTGATACAATCAACAACACCATCTCTGGTTCCGCAAAGGAATTAGCGGAATTAAAGACAAAATTACTGATAGGTAATATGGATACAGTTAACCAATCCCTAACGGATTCATGGACACAGACTGCAAATTGCATTTCCCATAGCAGAAAAACCCTCAAATTTTACCAATTATTCCTGAGTATGAATCTTTAAACTAGTACTTGATATTGAGTCAAAATACAGTACAATATGAAATTAGTTATACGGTATAGCATTATGAACAGCTAAAGCACAATTTCCTTAATAACAGTTTCCATCGAGTAATCTATACCACCATAACGACTCATAGCAATTTGACCCTGAATGTTCCGAGCCACCAATCCACACATGATATCTAGCGTTTTGAAGAAAATGAAAAATTCCTTATCACTCAAATCGTCCAAAACACCCTGATTATTTCGAAGAAACATCACTGTCTGCCGGAATTCTAGCAGGGCTTGATCATGCTCCTTCAAATTGAGTTTGAGGGAATCTTCAAACGTAATTCCCATAGCCTGGACGTAAATCATGACACCATTATCAACCAAGAATCCTTTCTCAGCTTGCTCACTCCACTCTTTCTCCAGGCCAATGATATCGTTGGACTTGACGACGAGATAGCTCGCAAGGTAGTAGCACCGGTCCCAGTAAATATTGTCGCGGATGCTTCTGGGCACTTCAAATTTCTCCATGATGAACATAAGTTCCAACAGGATGCTCGTCCCGCCCGTCACATTGCGCAAGCGATTTCGCAGGGACAGGTTAAGCAAGTGGTGATTCTTCTCGAAACCGCAATAGTGCTGAGCTTCAAATAAATAGCGGATCCACCGCCCTAACCACGCACTACTTTCACACGACATTTGGTAAACATCCCGCAGCTCCAGTGCACATTCCAACCACAATTCCATGAATTTCCCCATCAATGGCGTATGCCTGCATATAAATTTAAAATCCGAATCCGAATGTATTTCTTTTAGGGAACTAAACTTCAATTTAAAAATGTTCCCGCTGAGGATGCCACACGCGTGGTCGTACGTTGCTTGCAATTCAGTTCCCAGCATATTTTCCGTGACGTCGTCGGTTTGAAACAACAAATGCATGATTTTGCAATGAAGCAATAAACGGGCTTTGGCACTGCCAGAACTATTATGTGAAGAAATTACTTCCATGTACCACGAACGAGGGATTGTGTAAAGTGTAAAAATAACGGAATTTTTCGTATAAACACAGTTAATAGCGTCTTTTGGTATTCGTGTTTTCTCAAATTCCATGACTTCGTCAGTCAAACTGTCTATCAACGGGCCTAAATCCTCCTCTTCCCAATGGAACGGCCACATGAATAGGAACTTTCCTTGGTAATACAATCGTTGGGACGTTTTAGCAGTGAAAATTGTTGACTTGGTGGTGTTGACAAATTTTAGGTAATTTGCACCGACTGGAATCTCCATTTTGAAATTTCGGGAGAAATCACTATCCATTTTTTAACTTATTAACTGTTGTGCTGTCGGTCTTTTACCGGCGAATTTGTTGACTCCAGAACTTAGTTTGCGTTTGAATTTATATTCCAAAAGGATCCGCTATTTATACAGCTTTGTAACAAATCATCATTCAAAATTAATCTGACACATATACATTATAATTTACAGATAAAAATGCTATCAAGTACACGTGTATACTAAAACTGGAAATGATTCCATTGTTATGTACCCCCAATGCTGAAGCACATTTATGTAGATGAAAATTAAATTATTTACCGAATTCATTGTGTATCAAAGATTCGTATTTTGGCTCATTTTTCTGCATTACCCACTCAGTGCATCCCGTTATCCACAATACCCAAGCTTTAATGTATTACATATAGTAATAAAGTAAGTTTAGTAAAAGTACTCAAATATATAAAAAGTAATAAAATTCACCATCACGTTATTTAAACATTGAAATTATTATTTTAAATCTCCTAATAAACTCGTTATGAAATTTAACAGCTTTGCCACATTTGAAGCGAACACAAAATTCATTATTAAATACCAACCAATATGATTTCATAAATAAACAATATAGTGATACAAGTACGTGTCATTGGTTTTCACCAGATAACTGGCATTTATTTCAAAGTTAGGTCCCATTTATTATGAGTATTATTATAAGTTACACGGTTTAACAACACTTGGCTATAAATATGACAAGTTGTGTCATATTCTATTTGTGACGTGCTGGCTCACTCTTTTAAGTGAATGAATGAATGAATATGATTGACCTCGGTATAGTATGTTGAATAAAAAATACAAGGCAAGTATTTTGTTTGCACAGAGTTTATTTCTGTTAGAATCGGGAATTCGTACTCAATTTACAATAAAAAGGGCGTCTGCTTTTATACCAAATTGCATGGAAAAATTTGGATTTTTTTTAGGCAAGTAGATCTAAATATATTTCAGAAAGTAGGATTTTCCGGGCTAATTTTCCCTAAAAAAACCTAAAAACAAGACGCAGTTTGGTTAGATTGATTTGATAATATCGTGATATTCTTTCCCTAATGAGACAGAAATAAAGTGAAAAGCAGGGTTTTCTGCATTAGTTATATTAGACTGAGGTAAAGGAGCAAACACGAGCCGCCTGCGGTTTAGATGATTGTTGCAGCCATTTTTTTTCTACTTGAATGGATGATGGTGAATTACCTATTTTTATACAATCCAGTGTTTTTTATACCAACTTAATTATATTTCTTCCCTTCACCTTTTCTAATTTCAAGAAGGATTTTCCTTATAATGTCCTTGCTTGGATTACTACAATAAGTGTATAGATACTAAGTATATGTGGGTATATTGAATACGCCACATATTATTAATCATTAATCCCTTGTATGTGCAGATACTCGGTCTTACATGAAATTGTTACGACGAAATTTTAGGTGATATTAATGTCAGCGACGTTTTTTTCGGCGATGTTTTCTCCGTTTGGGGCAGATTCCTCCGGCGAAAAAATCTCTAGAAGAATCTCTCCTCCGCAAATGCTTTTAAATGTAACAAATCAGGAATGTGTTACCGGCAGGCCGGTCACACAGGAAACGAAGGGAACATTGTTCATGTGCAACTTTCACGTTACATATGTACGCGTCATGTAATTAAACGACAACTTTAATTGTCATGAACGTCGTAACTAGTGAAATTATGAAACACTAGCAAAAAAGCCATCGCCGTGACGGCGATGGTTAGTGACGTCCGGTATAATCCGAAGTATTAGTGTGGTACAGCAGCGTACAACTTAACATTAAACTACAATTGGTTAAATCCGACGCTTTTTTTCTTGCTTAGCAACGTAAGATATTACATACAATGAGGAACAGAATTATTTCGAATAATTTTAAAGTACCAGGACGGTAAATAATTAAAATAGTTTATTGCTTTAGACCAGGGTTACGTTATAAATAGGATAACGTTATAAATAACGCTAAAATACGACATAACGTTATAATAACGAAAATAAAAACGAAAAAATATAATTTCATACCGATATTAAAACGTAACAATAAAATATAAATGTTGTAACGATAACGAAAACGAAAAAAAATATGTCAGCTTTTTCCCCTAAAATGTACAATTTTCTTGCTACTTTTAATCAAACTTTGGAATGTTTCATGCTTTAAACCAATTAAATACCATTTTAATGAAATTTTCAGCTCTTTTTAGTAGTAATATAATACTTAATATTTAATTTTTACTACTTTTAAGCGAAAATAAAAGTCATAATCAAATAACGTTATTAACATAACGAATTTGGATGATACCGTTATTAACAATAACGTTTGTGTCGGGGTATCGAAAATGGAAACGAAAAACGGAACTATTGTACAAATAACCTTTAGCGAATGACAAAACGGATTGATAAATTTATCCAACTCAGGAGCTGTCTTCATAAGAGAATTTCTATAGAAGAGGCAGACTTTGGTGATATATATAGCGTAATCTTATGTGAGAGTCGTGTCTTATAATTATGTTAACGACTCTGTATAGCCCTCGGGTGCATCGGAGTATAAGCCCAATTTTTTTTAAAATTAAATTAATTATGTTAACATTTGTGTAGAACATGTATTTGGTAATTATTTTGTAATGACATGTCGCATATTGCTTTGTTATTAATATCATTATTTTTAATTATTAGCTACAAATATTTTTAAATAATATCATGCATTTATAATTATAGAAATTCAGAAACAATAATTATTATTGTTTCTGAATTTCTATAATTATAAATGCATGATATTATTTAAAAATATTTGTAGCTAATAATAATTATTAAAAACAATATTATTTGTCATTATTTCAAAATATATACAATCATAGCAATTATAAAATATGTACAATTATATCACAACATTTATTTCTACCTTCTCCTATACTTCTGTTACGTTTTTCCAAAATCCGTAATTGTGGACGTAGAGACACCCGCAATACAGCCATCAAAAGGTCCCCATAAATAACTATACCTATATACCCAAGCATACATATATCCTTGGTCTTTGCGCCAATTTTCAAATTGGAATGCCGGATCACTCTAACATAGGAAAACTAGGCTTAAGCCCGTGCTCGGCACGGCAAAAATAAGGAATATCCCACAAAGTTTAACCTAGCCAAGACCCTTTTACCCCCAAATCCGTTAACTGTTCTGTGAATCAAGTTGTCCCAATGCATGCCATGTTAAAGCGTATAGCATGTAGCTATACAAATAAATAATTGTGTATGACA
>JAQGAK010003437.1:0-15146 GCA_034696945.1 Lipothrix lubbocki
AATGTACCCTGCCACGTCATGTTGGTAACAAGAGACAAATCTTTCAGTTTCACTGCTTACAGCAATGAGTTCAGAGGCATCATGCCCTTGTTCTCCAAATGAAATGGTAGGGGTGACCATATAATCTACATTAAGTGCTAGTATAAACACTTCACGATTGAGGGTTTTCATAATTATGATCATGACATTAGTTATAAGTGTCTCCTCGTACCATTTGCGTCGATGTTCGTGCGTTCCAAATTTATATTCTCTGATTGCCGCAAGAAAATGTGAGGCGAGAATAGTCCGGTAACTAATGTTGTTTTTGGCGTAATTGGTGTGCTGCTGTTTAATCTGGACGAGACAGTCTTTTGACAATTTGATAGTTTGATTACAAACATATTCAGTATCTGCTTCGTAGCGGGCGCAATAGTAGCAGGCAGCCGCTACACTTGTTAGCACATATGAATACTCAGATTTTATTATCCAAAAAACTATACGAGATTCATCGCTCCTGGAATGTCCTTCATAGAAGTTAGGATTCATTATTGCTGAACGCATACTGTTAATTATATTCGCCTCGGTTGATATAATACTTATGTACTTGTAACCGTGAGAGCCCGTATGGGATACGTTGGCAATGCAATATACAACTTCATGTTTCGGGTCTGGGAAGATTGGTTTGTGTATCAACAATGCCAGTTTATTATACCATCGCTTTCTACGATAATGATACTCATCGTAAGTTAATACACCTCTCTTCCAAATAATAATCGGATGTCTCATTTCTCTTGGGAGATCCATGGGTTTACCAGTATCGCAGTACGTTTGTAGACAGTCCGAATATAGTTCCTGCCATGACGCGAACGAAATAATCTCTTCTAACGTTTTACAGAATAATACTATTGTAAGAATTATTATTATTTTTGGCAATATATGGACCATGTTTGACTTTATCAGCTTGTTTGTCTACGTCCGCTACACAAAGCGTGTTGTTGTTATGAGAAAAAATACTTCTGCAATGAACGCTGAAATAAGACGATTTTTTATTTACATTTGTTAGGTAATAGGTTTTGAAAAATTGACATTTAATCATAGGTTAACTGGTATTATTTTATTTATCCTTACCTACTTAATTATTCCTAAAAACGTTTTAGCAATATTTCCTTAACTTACAACGTTTATTATTGGTCATCATTTTCTGCGTTTATCAGCGTATATCAGAGAAACTATGTATTAAAACTATTTTAACCCCACAAAGTATTAATACGCCAGTAATCACGATTTACGAGACTAAAGTTTCATAATTACGCTGTAAAAGTGTGGTTGTTGAGATCATAGTTTTAACATTCACGAAAAAAAATAACATTCAAACGTTTCAAGTCGCCATAAATCGTATTTTAGTAAGCGCAGAAAAGAACAGAAAGATAATAATTTCTATAATAACAGTGTATACTTTATTCGCTATGTAATTAAATCGCACGCTAAATATATCGTCTTACTTTCATGATTTTGATGGACTTACGATTGGAACTTGAAACTCAGTAGCTGTTGTAATAAAGCATATTGTAAGAAATGTTAACATTGCCTTAGTAGACACGCCAAATCACTTAAACTTTCAAGAACAAAAGCTTCGAACAAAAGGTTGTTCTAAAAGGCTTTATGCAAACATTCTATCAGAAATATCACAACACTTTATTACTGCCGAATATTTATGTTTGTATAAAAAATTATACACTGGAATACTCAACCACATGTATAGATACTAATTTTAAGCAAAGTATATCAAGATTCAGACCATTAGTCTATGGAAGTATGCAAGCAATAATGAAGTTACTATTCCAATTCCAATTTTATATATTCAAACAATCCGGGTTCAGAATAAAGTGTTACGTTGTAAATGGTGGTTCTAGGTCTGTTATGGTTACTATGTCTCTTTATGGATGAAGATTAAGCAACAGAGTAGTAGCGAAACTAGTGGATAGACGACACATTACTCGTCCGCGAACAGTTCGCACTGGCTACAGACCCCCACTCGCCCGTTTCGTTCACTCTGATGAGTCTATGGTTGAGCACGGAACTCTATGTCTGTCTGCAGTTGACTACAGACCCCATTTCTTCACTGTACTTCATCATTTTGTCATATATACGTTTACAATACATATCGTCGGCCAAACCTCAGAATGTGCCATCATGGTTTTATACTAATCTGAAAATGTACCTGAGCAAAGTTGCTCGAATTTCGATACTGACGATGTGCCAAAATCATGCACGGCGCGGGAAGCGAGCGTCACGTGATGCTCCTATACCGTTCCACGCATGTTTATGGTACATTCCGAGATTACTGAAATAACGAGAAACTGTCTTTGGTACACCGAGAGAGAAATGATTGTAGCACATCGGAAGGTTTGGCCGACGATATGCAAATTTATATTTTGTTTAAGTTCATTAGTGACAAATTTTTAACATTGGATCGAGTAATATTGGTTCAAAATTATTTTGAAAAGTGTCGTTAGACAACAGAAAAGAAGTACATTACATATTAGAGATACTACGGATAAATCATGAGAGTGATGGATTAACAGTAAGCAGAAAAGGTTTAGGTATCTAGAATAGGAGTTGCCTGTTTGAGTCAGGCTGCTGATCTTTAATAATTTTTACTCAAATTTTCATGCACCAATTGAGAATATTTTTGATATTTTAATTACATATTTTGAATACATACATTTTATACTCATACAGCAGACAACATTACAGTAAAATCCAATCGCTACAATAAGAGTCTGGATATGATATTTTTTTAATTACAGAAAGAGAAGTTTCAAACAACATTTAGTTGTGCACTCCATAAGGCAGGAATAATTGTTTGCCCCCGAGTTAACACTTTAGTCTCCATGGAGTGACAAGCCGAGCTTAAGACCTTCTCCGCCCATTTGTGTGTTAACACTAGCAACACCCAAATTCATGTCGGCTTTCATAGGAGAGGCAAATCCAAAACTCTACAAATAATATTACAATCATTTACCCACCATATCAAAAAAAATTATAACTATTTGGGTTCTAGAACAATTTGTACAGTAATTGAATATTTCCAAACTAAATTATATAATAGTTTCATAGACAATATAATGTAATAATTAACTTTGTAATTTAACTTACCACTGCAACCGCAATGAGAGTCAAAACCAGCAAGATGAGGTTTAATTTATTCATGATTGGTCTCAACGTCGGAATAGTCAGCCTGGAAGAATCTACAAGTAGGTGTATGTAATTAGAGGCTAACAAATCAACTCGTACCATCCTCAGATTATTCGACGGTATTTATACCAGTAAAATTCGATGGTTGTATTGACATTTAAATTTAAAATCTGTCTTTCCTGGAGGACAACGAATACAGGGTGCAATTATACTAATTCTTCTTCCACCTGGTGAAGTAATTACTATAAAGGCTAAATTTTAATGTCAAATTGACAAAGTCTGGAATATTTTTAATTTTAGTATTTTTTATTTCTGTAATATTGCATTAATGAATAAATCATGATTTCTTGAATACAAGTGAAATACAGAAAATCAATTATGAGTTGATAATTCATATTTTAATTCCGACTTTTTGGTTTAATGTTGCGACATCTTTCCTCTCATGATTTTATGAAAGGAACACCACTAAGGTACATTTTATTATTTACACCTGTCTAAATTTTTTGTAATTAATTCGAAAACATGGGCAATCTTCGATGTAGGTAGGTAGGTATATACGTGGAAATTGAAAAGATTTCTTTGTAAATTCATTTTTCCACCGTGGAATTAACAAGTAATCTTTATCATTTAAATTTAGTAATAAGCTCAAATATTGTAATGTTTTGTTCAACATTAATGCTTGTCCTATGATAGGAATTTACAGCATGTTCGTTTACTACAATAAAAGCAGAGTACATATATGCGCAACGAATCATGATACCGTCTGCCTGCTCATAATTTTTTTTATCGTCTGGCGCTTCTATTTATTACGTAAATTTCTATTCACCACTTCTCGTCGTCTGAGTATTTCTATTCATAACGACGACATTTTCGTATTCAATCAAGAGACAGTGCGGAGCCAATGCGCAGTTTGTATTGTTCAGATTTCAAACATTATGTATTTTTTCGTAGTCCTTGTTTGCACTGTAACACTCATAATATATGTTTAATTAAAATTATCCCGAAGACAATAAATTGTAAAAAATAACGATAAAAATAATTGGTATATCGTCGTTGAAGAGGTAAATATGAACGTCTTCATATTTACTAAGTGCAACAATGAATGCTGCTTCCGGACGGATTTAAGATATAAAAAGATACAAAAATAAGCCCTTGTAATGAGGTTTGCTATGATACGACATATGCGATGAAATTTTTCTTGCGGTAATGTTTGAATTGACAAGGAAATTTCTTCCATGCATTTTAAACGGCATGTTCATATTTGCAGTTGACAATTTGGAAACGGCGGCTTGTAGCATTATGTTTTGCTTTTTAGCTTGCCGCAATATTTTATATTTGCCTCTTTAACAACGATGTGCAATATAACAAAAGATGTTCAAAGGAGGAAGTCAGTATTTTTAATGGTTTGGAACAACGTGTCAGCAGTTTTTCTTCTTCCGGTTTACAGTGGATTTGTAAGATTAGAAATGTAAAAATTAAAAAACAGTTGAACGCTAGACATACCTTCTCAAACAAGGATTTTCATGTTGAAATAACAATTTTAAACGTTAAAATAATGAATTAATTAAATTCTTAAAAAATGCAATATTAGTGTAAATATTAAAAGCCTGTACAAACAAATAAATACACAAAATCACATAAATTGCAAACGATAAACATTTGAAAGGCATGCTGACGTACGAGCACTACTGACATTTTTATTGTCAGCCACAGGGCTTATGTTAAGTGACAGGTGGTACGATCATTTATTAACACTGGATTAAAATTTGATTGAACATATCCTACATAAATACAAATTCATTGAAAAACGTTTAAATGTAAGCTTATTTCCTTGGGGAAAAGTATGAGAGAAATGAATGTTGGACATGAACTTTACAGGGATTTAACAAATTCAGTATTTATTCATTACCCAATAACACATAATATTAATTTTCACATGAACGGAAAATAGTGAATCCACTTGGAGAAGAATTGGAAATTAAGAATAGAAGAAATGTACGACGGGATGCGATGGAAAATTATTGACAACAGCCGGTCGGATTTATTTTTATTAACATTTGAACAGCCAAATACGCTTGCCTTTAATTTACTTATGTATTATGCATTTTAACGTTGCTAAAATTATAAATTTAATACGATTTGAATAACAATCAAATAAAAAAGTTTTAATAATAAAGTATTACATTTTATAATAATTAGATTTAAATATAAATGAAAGTGCAAAACTGTTCTACAGCATTATGCTTTGAGTCTAATAAGCCACAGGTGTTAGAATTAATAACGCTATACAATTAATAAGTATAAAACATGTTGGGAAATATATGAGGCTTGTCGGCTTTGTTATCATTAGAGAAATATTGACGTCACGTTGTTGAATAGCTTCAAGGTGAAATTTTAATGATTCATATTTTGAAAAGACTATGAATTCATTGCAAAGAGTTTTACGAATTGATTTGCATGTATAATAATTATTGTGATTTTATTGCTTATTAAAATATATACTTGTAATGAAGGAATTTTATGTAGGAGCAAACTACATCCGCACATTTAGGGTTTCATCAGAAAAACGTAGAAAAATGTTGTTGCATAAAAATCGGTAGAAAATGTTTTCAGTAGAAAAAAATTTATTCCTAATTTGCACGACCATATAAAATTATTTTGTGAAAACATTGTTATACAAATTATTATTTCATTTTAATTGAATAAGTTAGAACTAAATAAGTCTAATGAATTTTGTCGAAATGTGTTTGAGTACAGATATATTATACAGGAGCAGCTTAACAAAGTCATTATGCTGATAAAGTTACTATAATATTATAAATAATAATATGATTAATATAAAAGAGAAAAGTTGGCTAATTCGTGTTTCTCTTCAAAGTACCCTCAGACAGCATTACAAAGTATACAACTCCTACGCAAAGAGATTACCAATTTGACGAATTATTATAAGACAATAACAATTAAATAATTTGTATATTTTTTTAAATAATTTAAAGTGTAAACCGAACACACATATATGCTCTATTTGAATGCCAAATGTTATTTCAACTGTAGCTATGCTGATTTAGATGTGACTGCATTCGTTGATGCAGAATGAGAAATAATAAATTACAGATATAAGTAAGACGTAATAGACATAATTTAAATAAAATAAATTGACTGTAGTTATATTTTCAGATTTCCGAATCCATCCTAATAGATTGTTGCAGAACGCCTGATCCGTTTTTACATATGCGAAGACAGGCATTTGATTGATTACACCAATTATTTTCCTGGAACTATTATCCGTTTATTAAATATTTTTCAAATCACTAAAAATGTTTGTCAAACAAAATTGAAAATCTCTCACTTAAAGAATTTGCAAGACATGTGAGTTACACTTTAGTGTTATATAATCTTTATACGACAGTGCAGGTTGACTTTGGCTCTATCAAAAACCAGTCATGCAGATACCGATTGTTTGAATTTGATCCTGAATAAATTTGAATTGTTCACAAGAAAATTAAAATTATGAAGTATTGAGTTCGTAGTAGCTTGTGCTGAAGTATTATAAATTCGAGTTAGGATGACCATAATGCTATTGAATATTAGATAATGTGAAAGCCAAATGGGATCAGAGTGACCCCGATATAAGTCGTAGTAATGTAAAATTTTAACATTGTATTTCATTTGACAATTTATTCATTTTATTTCAGATAAAATTCTTAAACCAATGTTCAAAGATGTTCGTTTGAACAGGATTTTTTAAATTACTTGCCAATGCCGACACTGACAGGTCCAATTGCGGCAGCACCTCCTGCACCAGCTCCGACACCAGCTTCGGCAGAACCTCCTGTACCAGTTCCGACACCAGCTGCGGCAGAACCTCCTGTACCAGTTCCGACACCAGCTGCGGCAGAACCTCCTGTACCAGTTCCGACACCAGCTGCGGTAGAACCTCCTGTACCAGTTCCGACACCAGCTGCGGTAGAACCTCCCGTACCAGCTACGGTACCGGCTCCAAGTGTTGGCCTCACAAGGTTCGTAATGGTTGCGCCAAGTGCGTTCATACCGGCTGCACCGATTGTGCCAGCCGCGTTCATGCCAGTTCCAACGGTTGCGCCAAGTGCGTTCATACCGGCTGCACCGATTGCGCCAGCAGCGTTCATACCAACTCCAAGGGCAGCGCTGATCTTATTGTTTAAAGCTGCAGCGGCGGAAGTCGCATCAGCAAGACTTTGTGAAAAAGTTTGTGCTACTTTATCTCCAATCTTAGCAATTAATTGTCCCAATTGAGAAACGGCATCCTTCAGTTTAGCAGCCACCGCCATTTTTCTCTCAACCATGTCGCTGCCGATAGCTTTGAGTTCGGAGATTGCTCCATTAATTAGATTCATCTTGAAAGCGATGTCTTTAGCAACATCAGCCGATACTGTAGATTTTATTCCCTGGAATAATGCTTGCATTTTATCCATAACATCGCTCATGTTTTTGAGACATGCACTTGCAGAGTCGGACGAGCTAGAATCGCCTGCAGCGGCAGAACCGCCATTAGCGGGACCTGTAGAACCTGTTGAACCAGTTCCGGCAGCACCTCCTGCACCAGCTCCGGCAGCACCTCCTGCACCAGCTCCGGCAGAACCTCCTGCACCAGCTCCGGCAGAACCTCCTGCACCACCTCCGGCAGCACCTCCTGCACCAGCTCCGGCAGAACCTCCTGCACCAGCTCCGACACTAAGACCAAGACCGCCAAGATTGAATGAAGAAAGTATGCCGGCAGAAGAGATCTAACAAAATAATATTTTTATTATTTATTTATTTGGTTTGAACTTAATACCAAAAACAAATTATGCTTAAAATCTTACTGCTGCCATAGCAACGACGAGGATAGCCACGAAGAATTTCATGGTGAAATTTTGGTTTAAGAATTCTTTAACTTTCCTTGCTTTACCTCAGCCAGTTGTGAGAAGGAGTTCGTTGAATGATTTTTGAGAAATCTCTGCAGTTTATATACTCATTTCATACAATGGGAAAAGATTAAACAAATCTGCCTGATTTCTCATTTGACCACAATTCCCATTGTTTCCATCTTCTACTATAATAATCTTCAATTTTAATCAAACGCATACTAACAGTTAACAGGTTTGAAGCTATAAAGTACAATACATTACGTAATAATTCCATTGCAATTCAACCAAACATGCGGCGATACAGTTTAATTGAATAGTGCAGTGATCAATCGTTTGAACAGATTATGCTTTACTGTACAAAATTGTTTGGTTTCTAATTTTTAATAAAATTTTGCCACGTGTAAAGCAAATGTTTGGACAGGTGCAGTAAATCCATTTTATTATCAGAATAACTGTATGAATTCTTTCATGAGATAAGTATACAAATTTTCTTTGCAAAAATTTTATTTGATAAATCTTAACAATACATTCTGAACATTTCGAAATTCAAATATGACATCAGTATTTTAGCACATAATTTAACCAGATTTTTATTGCTGCAAAATCAATGGAACGGATTCTATGCGATTGTGAATTAATTTTGTAAGGTCAGGCAAATATAAAAATTTACAGAATGTGAAGGTGAAAAGGTGACTACGCTAAGGTTAAAGTACAAAAAATTATTAAAGGTTTTTGAATTCGCTAAGATACAATTCAAAATGGAATACAATAAAACCAGTAACTTCTGGAATCTATTAAATTATTGTGATGTAAATTTTTAATCTAATTACTAAAGTTATTACAACAAATATTTTACAACTATCAGCAAAATCTTATAACTCATTTTATAAATATGTACAATTCTTAACTATTTTAAAACACACAATAAATTTTTTAAATAAACTAGCAAAACAATATTTCGTAATTTTTTTAGAATAATTTAACAATTTTATGTACACAACATTTAGTATTCCAATTAAAATAAAAAATAGTGTACAAACACAATAATTATGTATTTAATATTATAATAATATAATATTATTAATTATATATGTAATATTATTATAATAATTCAATTCTTGTTTGTATTTAATTCTATAATTATTATAGAATTAAATAAAAACAAGAATTGAATTATTGCAGCTGCTTGAATTTTGACAATTCTGGTAAAACTTGGTACAAACTTATTTCTTGGTCTTATTTTTCCTGTTCCACGATATCAATTTCTTCAGCAATTTCGATGTCACTGATTTCGTCTTCTGAACTGGATTCATACTCCGACTCTGTCAATTCATCAGCGCATAGGTAATCTAAAGATATCGACTACAGAATTACGAATTTTAAACACTATGATAAAGTTTAAAATTGATTTAGACTGTTATTTTGTTATAATAATGCAATAACAATAAGATTTCCAAATCCTAAACGTTATTTCTTAGGTGTATAGGACAAGTTAAGCTGCAACATGACGACAAAATAAGTGATGACCACGCTGATGATCTAAATTCAAAATGGAAGTAACAAAATGAAATTGAAAGTTCTCTAGCATAATGTGTAGGAAATTTCAAATTATTTCACTAAAATTATGACCTTAGTGTTTAAGGAATGATTAACATTAAACATCCCACATGCATTTAAATGCCATCTCCAGCTTGTAATCCATTTGAAAAGCTCCAGATTTTCCTTGACATTAGTAGTCACGCTGATGATTTTCAAATGATTTTCTAATCGCTGGTTGCTTCTGGTGATCTAGAAGAATACGAAAACGATGCCATTGCAATTTTCAAGTAATAAAAATGAATTTAAAGCTGAAAAAGGTATTTCCAGCTTCTTCTATTTTTTTTTAAATAAAATTGTAATAGAGTTTCATTGTTTTACAAATTTGTCAATAGAAATAACGATCACAGTTTGAAATCAAAATATTAAATAAAATAAATTACTTGAGTTTCACAAATGCTTCCGAAATTCGAGAAAAACAAAATTGCGGACAATCTAACGATCGCTTTATAAATCGCCATTTTCATTTCCCCGTCGGAAAGACAATAGGCACAGAGGATTTCAAATAATTTTATGGTTGCGTTGGAAACAAATATGGCGGCGTAGAATCCAGCAATGTAATTATATTCTTCAAAGAAATCCTTGATCAGCATGAATTTCGAAGCGATTCTCAGCAATATTGGGTTGTCATCAAAGGGAAGTGATGACGATTTTTCTCTTAAAAAATTCCCGTTGTTCATCTTACTGTCCATATTGATTGCATTGTTAGCAATCTTCTTCACATAATATTTCTCCCCGCCCACAACTGTCACAATTTGACCCGAAAAGGTCAAATCCTGCTTCAAATGGAAATAGTAGGCAATTTCGCTGGAAAAGTCCTCATAGAAGGTTAGCAATTGGATTCCCATTATTACAACGAAAAGACAAATATAGCAGCCGGAGATGTGTGGTAAGAAGGCTACGATCAAGTAAAACACATGTTGAAACGTCCGATTTGTAAAAAGCATGCTGTCAATCTCATTAGAGACATGTTTCCAATCTAAAATTTGGAATTTTACGATTCCCCAGGTTTCGATCCCAGTGCAGCAGATCAAAATGAAGGAGGATATGAAAAAGGACGTGGATCTGGTGATGCTGTTACTCTCTAAAGAAATTAAATTTTTATCGGATCCTCCTTGGTTCAATCCTGAATGGATCTTCGGAGTGAAATCCTTCACTTTTTGGATCAGATCACTGGCCTTGGAAGCTGTGTACAGAGCCGCAAGTCTGAAGATTATTTCCGGGGTGTAGTTGGTGAAGAAATTGATGGAAACGAGAATATTCGTTACCATCGTTCGATTCTGCTCCACCGAGAAGGTCCAGATTGCCGTCGGGGTGAACATTTCGGGGTACGCGTCTACCATCACCAGTACATTCAGGACCACTGGGACCAAACAGAGCAGGAAAATCGGGTGTGGAATTGCAATTTGGAGACCACAGACTTGGAATTTGCCTAGCGTAGTCCTCGGACGCATTCCACTGTATTTCCCAACGATTACGAGAAGCGACAGTAATTTTGACATATTGATATTGATAGATGAATGTTTTAGATCAGCTTAATTTAATTTAAGTTGTTATGTTATCTTTTGAAGTTATTTTGTCGTTTTTAAAAATTTATGTTGGATTTCTTAATTTCTTGTACAATATTTTAGTTAATGGGAAAAGAAATGTAAAATAATTATAAAATATTTTTTTGCAGGTCTTTGCAATTTTAAAAATTCTTGTTGCTGTTACAAGTACGAAAGCTTGAATATTATCACATTGAAGATTATAGCATTATTTCCGGTATGTATTTTTGTTTCAATTTTATTGTTCATTATTGGATATAATTTATATGAGTACAGTTTTAAGTCAAATGTTTAATGTCTAGTTTATTGCTTTATGTTACGTATTTAGTTGTTATAATTCATAATCATTGTCTCATGTTTATAATCATCATCGTTTGTAATGTAATTATACTGTATACATTATACATACTACGTGTAGTTTTCTTCTTCACCGCTTATTATCAGTTAAGTTTCAAGTTCCATTTAGGTGTAATTGCTAAAATTCAATAATTTTATTAATTTCAAATAATTTGTTGGACATACATAATTTTTTGATTCCCCAGTGCCTTGTTTCTGCTTTTTGCGTCAGCAGTTGATAATTTGTGTATTTTTATAATTTAGTGTCGACTGCCGCTGCAACATTCACCTTGTTGTCCCTTTGTTGTTACCCTTGTAATAGTAGAAGTGTAGTATGTATTTCCATCTCAAGTTGAAGTTCAAGGTTAAAATTGTATTTACCCAGTGTTTTTATGCACATACAATTTACTGCTGCGTGCCGGCTTTCTATTCTTCATTAAATATCTGCTCATCTGTATTATAATGGGAATGTATATATAATGGCCTGAAATAAGTATGTGAAGGGTTGATAGTACATAAAATCAGATTGCTAAATATCTGCTGATACAAATATATGTACAAGTGCATACTTTATTGTCTCATTATTCTTTATTCTTCCAGAATCAAACAGAGTAAATAATACATTACATAACACTTTTAACATTTTTGAAACACAACAGGAAGAATTTAATATATTTTAAAATAAAATCTCATCCCTGTAGTATTTTTCTATTATTAGATGAGCATGTCTAGAATTTATTTTTCTGATCAAGTTTGATTTACTTACAATAATCACAATATTTAATTAATTATTAATATTTATAATAATATATTATTACTATTATCGTCCTTAATATATCATTGTAATACGAAAATACAACAGGACTGCAAAAATCATGTAGAATAGTGAATTTTTTGGTGTAAAAATATTCTAATGGGTATATTACTATTGGGTGTCGTCATATCAAAAATAAACCCAGCCATTAGGTGAGCCCACCGCCAGCGGTTTCCAATCCTGAGGTCCACCAAACTCCGGCGGCAATTGATCCCTTGGGATTTTCTTCAGAAGTTGCGGTACCCAACGTTGCTTTTGAGTGCCGAATATCTCAATCCTCTGCATCGCACCATTGTACAATGGCTTCATGAGTCGAATGATGCCCTCAGCTAAGGAATCAACTGCAACGGAACAGATTCAGACGAAGTTAATTTAATCATTTTAATTAGGAAATAATTAAACAGTTGAAATTTGATCTGATACCATGGACGAAGAATCCGTAAGCAACGATATCTTGGATTTTATTATAACGGTCCAAAGACTTCATAGTAAATTCTGATGCTGAAAACAAATTAAATACTAATTCCAGTCAATAATACAAAATAAAATAAATACTAATTAAATTAAACATTCGGAAATGAATCAAAGAAGAAACAAAGAACATATAAATGAGCATTATTTATATACAATACCTTCAACTGAAAAGATTTGATCGAGTTTGAATCCATCGTAATTATCCAGGACTACGACTTCATCAGCAATGAACGTGCCGTTCGAGCCCAACTTTGAAGTTTGGTTGCCCACCTCAGCAATCAGATCAAACATATGCTGTGTAAAATCCAAAAATTCTTTTTTCCCAGCCTCTCCTCTCTTGACAACCTCCACTGTATTCCATTTCCCGAAAGGCTGAATTATTACTGTCGAATCAAATTATTATTTAACAGTTCGCAGTAAACAGTAAATCTTTTTTATTCTAACACTTTTATTCAATAACTACTCATAGTTGCAAATATTTGCACTTACAATTGTAATATTAATTAGCCCTTTTTAGGTTTAATAATAAAAACAATTAATAAATATATTGAATCCGCTTTTATTAATTTATTAATTAATGTTATATTAGTTCAAAACTTACTCGGCCGATTTTCATAATCCAAGCCGCTGATGAAATATGGATATTTAAAATATGATGGCAAGTTTTCATCGGTTAAGGGTCCACTGATTGCATTTGAAATCTGTAATAAAATTAATTTAATTGATTATTGATTTGATTTCATTATAATTATTTAACCTCTATTAACAATACAGAAAATTTCGAAAGAAACAACATACTATATAATTCTATTTTGACCCCTTTTCTGCGGAAATAAACATATAAATGATATGATATTTAATATAAATTTTATAAAAAAGAAATTCACGAACCTTGTAGCCAGTCGTTGTTAAATTCTGTGCAGTAGATTCCGTGGAAAGTATTGATTTCGATCTGCTGCTGATAATATTAATAATTAAAAGAAGAGCAATGGATGCTGCAGCATTTATAGCCTTCATTTTGATTTTTAATGACAATGTCAATTGAGGAATTATTAACAATATATAACAATTTTCATAGGATGTTATGCATTTATTTTTTCAAGAGGAAACAGTGCACTTGTAATTGTATTAATTATATTTTAGCAGTTTTAAACGTTAGTATACTTTATTAATGTGGCAAAGTATTTTAATATAAAATAATTATTAATACAATTTTAAAGTTCGTCAAAAAATTATTAATTTAAATAATTTCTAAAATTCTATGCTAAACATTTTTAAATTGGTAGAAAATTAATGTATCACTCTATTGCTTCGTAATTTAATTAAATGAGAAATTGGGATTCAAGAATAAAATAAATTGAATTTTCATTGCAATTTAAATATAATGTAAATATGCAACAATATTATTATTATTTGTACTCCAGCCGTCGAATTATAGAAGACTAAATTCTTAAATAATTTTACAAATTATGTATATTGTAGTCTGGTGTAATTCATCAGGTGCGGATGTACTTTTATTAACCAGGTTTTAATGATAAAACTGATCATGAGAAAAAGGATGCTAATTAACCAGAAAAGAATATCATGACTTCATGACTATAGAAATGTCGGAATGTCATAGTCGTAATCGTAACAGAGACATGGCAGAGAAAAATTTTAATAAATTAATTATTCCAGCTGAGTGACGTCGATCTCCTGAAAATTCCGAATCAAGTTATTTATGTTTTGCGGAACTTTCTCAGACAAAATAACAATAATAATAATCAAGCGCGTAGCCAAGGGGGGGGCAACAGGGGCAATTGCCCCCCCCTTGGGAAGTAAAATATTAAATTTTTTAAACAAATAAATAATAAAATTCATCACTCCTAATACTTATTGTTAATAAGTATCAATAATTTCAGACTTATGTTGAAAGTCCAGAACCCAAAATTTTTTAGCTCCTCGAAAATGCCAAAAACGGATAGTTTACATCCAAGTAGGTCCGTTTACTTACGAAATTAATTTTTGAACACAGCCCACGTATTTAATTGGGAGAACCAAAAGTTATCAGAAGAGGGTTTTCACTGTGTTGAAGTTCAGACAAAACTATTTGGCCGATTTTCATGATCATGAACGCAAATCAACAGAATAATAATTGTCTAGAGTATATTTTGGGGGTATAGAAGATTTTGACCTTACAATCAAAACAAAGCAAATGACGGGTAGAACCCAAATAATAAATCCGATTAGCAATAAGTACAACCTAGAAACTTTTTATGCTGAATTCGAAAAAAATATGCATACGTGTTTGTTCGCTATTTTGACTTCCAATGC